>APFE030854309.1:57790-97312 GCA_000404065.3 Pinus taeda | reverse complement strand
GATGTAATAAAACACAATGAAAAAAGGGACCACCAAGGGGATACATTGTTCCCCAGTGGAGTCGTCAATTTCTTAAACGAGATCTGCAATTGCAAACAAAAGTATCTCCCCTAGGTTTGGTAGCTAACCTAGAACAAGAGAGAAACAAGGAGCTCAATGCTTTCCTTAAAGTAAATAGATGATGTAATGAAGCCTACCTAGAATCCGTTGCGGGCTTCGCTCCTTCTCTAGCTTGAATGCTCTCATTCTAGGTCTAATTGCAAAAATTAAAACCTGCACAATCAGATAACACAAGCCAGGAAACTACGAGATCTATGTAGTATCATCTAAATACTCTATTCAATAGATCAAAATGACTCTATTCAATAGATCAAAATGGTATTGAAATACATGAAATAAAAACACCACATCTAGGAAAACTAAGAATTATTTGCATTAATGTAAATGGAAGGCGTTTATAACAATAAATAGGTGTTCATCTTGTAGAAGAGATCCTCCAAGGCTAACTTGTCCTTTCCTTGTCACAATGTGCACCTCTAGTCACCCTAAATGCATGAAATGAAACCTCTCACCACAACAACATAATGGTAGAATCATTCTCTAAAATTCAACCCCTTGCATATGGAAGGTTGTAAATATATAGAGGAGTGGGGTAAGTTGGGAGTTATTATCCAATTACCAATTAGATCTACCTTTGATAGGAGGATGTGATCAAAGGATAAGGGAAGGAAACTCCAAAGTAGGATAAGATAGGATCTGAATGTTTTATCTAAAGTAAATGGTTGTAACAAATTATGGAAGTTCTAGAAGAGGAGGCTTCCAGAGTTTATTTTTTTCCCGAATTTCTAGAACCAACGCAGGTGCAAAGGGGAGAAACCTATAGGTAATCAATGAAAGCCACAGTGGAGCAACCTATAGGTGAACATTGTCCAACAAAAGGCCAGGGTGCATTGTTCTTAAAATTGGCTCAGTTGATGCAATTCCAGGTAGAAACTTTGGGGAATGAAAGATACATTCTTAAGGCTTTGTGCAATGATGATGACAAGGGGAATAGGATGTTGATTGAGCTCATCAGGAGGCCTATTGATCGGATGTAACAAAATGACCTATAAAAAAGATGCAAACTTATTTTTTAGTGAAAAACTTAAAAAAATATTTGCACCTTGAGAGATGGTTTTGCTCATCTCTCGTAGATCCTTAGTTAAGATAAATCTATGTTGGTTTTTAATAATATTATTTATATTATATAAATTTCACATCTCTATATATAATAGTATTATATTTTTAATTTTATTAAGAATCTTAGATTTACACTCTATGGAATCCATGGTAATATTTTAGTAGCAGTACGCGAGGATAGAGGATTTAGATATATCTAAGTAATTATAACCTTTTAGATTTAATTAAAAAATGTTACAATAATTAAATTAAAATAAAATATTTTGATTGTGAAATGAGTTATGGTTTTTGCTGATGATATTGATAAGTCATGATATTGCAACAAAATGTACTAACAAGTTAATAATATCCATGGTAAAGTGAGGGTTAATATTTATGATTAAGAATCTTGTTATATTTCAAGTTTATTGTAAGCATTGAGTTTTATGTGCTTATTAATTAAATTTAAATATGTTATAGAGTCAATCATTATTTTAATTTATATAGTTAAATGGATCTTAATTTATAGTTATTATTTATATGTTATAACTTTTATTAATAAATAAAATTAAAATATAATAAATTGTATTTTCTTATTTTTTATTTGCTAGGCCAAAAATTGATGTTTTAAAGCATTGACAACACGGTTAGAATGTTGGCCGAGACTCCGCGTAACCCCTGGCTACCAACGCCCCATGAGAGACACGGGCATCCCGCAAGCTCTTGTCAAAAGGCCACGAATGTGGTTGAACTCGTGACGTCTTAGTCAAAACTTTAAAATCCCTAGTAAAACTTAAATGGTTTCAGTCAAACTCTAAAGCTTATGTACACCAAATTGACATTTAATCAATAGCTTCAAGAGCCTATTGCAAGAAAATTCAATCTCATCTTTGAAAAAGAATGAAAAATGAAAGCTGAGAAGAGATTGCTCTTCTTAATATTTAAAATAGTTATATTAAAATAGTTAAATAGATCATATTGAAAATATCAAAAATAAATGACTGGAGTAGAACTCGTTTAAATTAAAGTAAAAATGATTTTTCTATGATACTTATCGGACAAGAGAATCAAATGTGATGACACCTAGACTCTTGAATGGGATGTGGCCATACCTAGAATGCCAAAGCTGAGATTCAATTATTCTTGACACATTGTGGGAAAACGACTGTGAGAGGTTTCGACTTTTAAGATTCAAAGGAAAAATCATATTCTTGTTTTTTTCAACCTTAAATGCTACCAGTCTTCTATTGAGAAGTTTGTCATAGATATAACATTTGTTTCCTTTGAATATCACATCATAACCATGTTCCATCAATTGTCCTACACTAATGAGTTTATGCTTCAAATGTGGAACATAATAAACATCAGGTATGCATTTCTGTTGGTTTTGTTTGGTAAGAACTAGGACAATACCTTTTCCTTCAGCTTTAATACAGGAACAATCTCCAAGATTAATTTATGATTTTATGGAAGGATCAAGGTAAGAACACAGATTTTTATTACCTATCGTATGATTATTGCAGCCACTATCCAACAACCAAAGGGCCTCGCTATGAGTGTCTTCAAATAGATGGCAAGAAAGAAACATGGTCTCACAGGATTCTCCTTCATTGTTCAAGATATGGGCATTGCCTATGTACTGATCTGTCTGTTTCTTTTATCATTCATGTTCATAATGCCCAAATTTCTTGCAATAATAAGATTGGACATTAGATTTTCTCCATGTTATGCTTCTCTGAGTTTGGTTTTGTGAAGTTCTTCATTGCTCTGATGCATGATGATGTTTTGATCTTCCTTTGCCTTGCTTTTTCCCACCTCTATATCCTCTACCTCCGCCATTACCAATAGAGAGTTGTGCTTTGAAGGCTTGTTCCATGGAATATTTTCCATGGAATATTCCACAAAGTTGAGTCTTGTTTCATGTGCCAAAAGTGATCCAACCAATTATTGTACTGAGAAAGTTGTAAAATCTTTGGATTCCAGAATGGTTGTTACAATCATGTTATATTTCTTGGGCAGGGTTCAAAGGACTTTTTCAGCAATCTTCTTATATGTATGGTTTCACCAATGAGTTTGATCTAATTTACTATTCCCATGACTCTAGCTGTGTACTAGTCCAAATTCCCTGTGTCAGTGATCTTCAAGGTTTTGAATTGGGCTCTCAATGTCTGCAATTTAACTTTCTTCATCGTACCTTGATACAAAATTTCCAAAATATCCCAAGCTTATTTTGTTGTGGATGCACCAATTATTTTGTTGTGGATGCACCAGTTATTTTGTCGTGGATGCACCAGTGATTTTGTCAAAGATAGAGTCATCCATTGATTTTTGTATCCAACATTTGGCTCTGTGCTCTTTCTTTTTTAGTTCAATAGTTGCATCCCTCTGATTATTGGTCATGGTCACCCATGCTTCTTAGGTCGGCTCTACATAGGAGTTCTGAAGTGTATCCCAACACTCTTGTGCTTGCAAAAATGCCTTCATTCTTAAAGACCAAAACTCATAATTCTTTCCAAACAGAGTCGGGGTCTGTGGAAAAGAATTGCAAGAAGCCATTTTTAAATGGGGATACATGTCTTTCTAGTAAAAAAAAAAAACAAAAAAACAAAAAAAAAACTTTGACAAAGCTTCTTGAATAAAACCCAAAAAAAAAAAAAAAATGACTCCTTTTTCTAGCTCAAAACTTCCCAAAGACAAAAAAAAAAAACAAAAATTGAAAAATATCTCTTTACACTTTTAAAATCATGAACCTTAAAAAATCATAAAATAATCTTATTTTTAATAAAACATTAAAACAAAATATGTTTCTTTTAAAATCTTTAAACCCCCTTAGAGGCTATGAACAATAATTTTTAAAAGAGTCGTGATAACATAAGGTCTCCTAAAAAAGCTTTAAACAACACATGATTTTCCCTTTGTTTAAAATGAGACTTTCCAATATTGTCTGGGCACGAGCCACGAAAAAATGAGATTTGCTTTGACTTGAATCTTGTGTCTTAAAAATAGTTATGTTTACGTTATTTCATGTTTTTATGGGACTCTTTACGTTAGTGAGATCGGTCGCTCGATTAATTAAAGGATTCATGAGCATGTCGCTAACATTAAGCATGGTAGGACCTGCTCTACTTTAGGAGAGCATGCAGATAAATTTAAGCATCACATCTACATTGAGGAGACCCAAGTCATTGCTAGGTTTAGTCATTTCCATCATCGTAAATTAAGGAAGCCCCTAGAAATCGAAAAAAGACCCAATAATTTGAATTAAGGAAGGCCCTAGAAATCGAAAAAAGGCCCAATAAATTTGAATAGAGACGGTTGGATTATTAGTAGAAGTTGGGTCTCTGTCCTGTCCTCCTAGTTTTTTAGGTTTCTTTTTGGGTTAATTATGTCTGTTTATTTATCTGTGTAGGTATCAGTGTCCTTTTTATAATATTTGTTGTTGGTTTATTCTTCATTAGAGTTTATATTCTTGATCCTTCGTGTTTTTTTAAGTATTTTATCATCCTATTCATTCTTAACTACTTTTAGTATTTTTGTTATTTGAATGGGTCTCAACCCTGTATTTTATTGGTGAATATATAATTATTTTATAATTTAATTGTGTATATTTTTGTTTTATTTGATTTATTTTCTATTAATTATTTTTATTTTATTTTGTTTTCATTAATTATTTGTATTTATTATATGATCTTGTGCCGATTATGGTCTTGACTCCTTTTTATAATTTTTTAGTTACCTTGTTTGGAGTTTGACTTTGATTCTTCTTGTTAGTTATATTGTTCGATTATTTCTCATTCATAGAATTTTTTATAATATTTGATTTTAATAAATAAATTTAAATATTATTTTTCAAAAACTAATCATTTAATATAGTTGTTACTTAATAATATTTGTTTTTAATAAATTAATATCATAATTTAAATATTATTGACTTTGGTTTTTGTTTTCTTTTATTCTTGTTAGTTATATTTTTCAATTATTTCCCATTATTTAAAAAAATAAAAGAAATAATATTTGATTTTAATAAATTAATATAAGCATTATTTTTCATAAACTAGTCGTTTAATATAGTTGTTACTTAATAATATTTGTTTTTAATAAATTAATATCATAATTTAAATCTTGATTTTTTTATTCTTGTTAGTTATATTTTTTATTGTTTCCCATTAATAGATTTTTTAATAATATTTGATTTTAATAAATTGATTTAAATGTTATTTTTCAAAAATAACAGTTACTTGAGATTATGGTCTCAACATTGCTCTTTGTTTAAGTCGTTGCCATGGTTTGCCTCTTCATCTGGTCCTGATGATAAACCACACTGGTTAGTTCGAAACACGTCGTCCAAAAAAATTATGTTGTGTGATTTCTACCGAAAGACTTTTCGTAGTTCCAACTTTGTCATTTTGTCAAATAGAGAGAAATCATGGAGCCCTCATTTTTTTTTTTTTTTTTTTAAATTTGGCTTCCCTATTTAAGGCAGTTCATAATAGAGATGAGTTGCATTGAGTTTTTTTTTTAACTTCCTTGTTCAATGTATTTCACAATAGAGATGAGCTACATTGAGGCGCTTTTTTGGTTGTTCATGGGTGCATTGGGGCGCTCCAAAAAAAAAAAATTAACTAGCTTTCCTAAACACAACGAATAGTGATTTTTCTTGGCCCTCACAACAAACAATGATTTTTCTTAGCCCTCAACGGTTTGGTAGCAACTTATTTCTTGGAAGTTAGCTTCTACTACTTGATTTCTTCTGCGGCTCTCATGGAGTCTTATGGAGACTAAGCTCTGATACCATGACAAAGAATGAAAAAAAAAAGGTGGAGCAGAGATTGGTTTTCTCAATATTCAAAATAGCTAAATATATTACATTGAAAACATCAACAATAAATGACTAGAGTAGAACTCAACTAAACTGAAGTAAAATTGAACTG
Source organism: Pinus taeda (assembly GCA_000404065.3). NCBI lineage: Eukaryota > Viridiplantae > Streptophyta > Pinopsida > Pinales > Pinaceae > Pinus > Pinus taeda. The sequence goes on along the minus strand of APFE030854309.1, from coordinate 91,223 downwards.
TCTATGAAACCACCTAGCAAACAGGAATCAAATGTGATGACATCTAGACAATAATTAATATCTCAAGAATCTTTACTCTACAATTGCATGAATTCTTATTAACCATGGGAAGCTCAAATCATATGATCTTGGTCTTTGCGGGCTAGGAAGAAGATGATAATTTAGTGAATATGAAAGTCAAGTATATAAAACATTTAATAAAAAAAATAAAAGTTAAAATTTTAATAAGATAAAATATTATTGAAAAAAACTATGGGTTGGAAAAATTTGAACCGAAAACCCAGCAATAACAAATTGAATATTTTCACTCAATTTTTATTTTTATTTTACTTTATTTTATTTTTATATAATCTGATTGAATCAAAATATGTTTTCATAACACATTGCTCTCAACACATTACTTTTAATTTTTCATTATTTTTTAATTCAATTAACATATAAATCAATACAACATAGTCTCATATTAAAATGTAAAACACCTCTTCACGCATTAAAATGTATATTATTAATAATTAATATACATTAAAATTCTTCTTCAACAATCTTATCAAACTTTTATTTTTTAAACGATGAAAACGAGTAACAAAATTATCATCATTTTTTTTTAAATGATGAAAACGAGGAACAAAATTATTAAAACAATTAAATTTAATATAATGACTGTCGTTTTGAAATTCCTACCGTGAAGTCAACCATAGGATTATGGTTCAAGCTCACGTGTTGGGCGTGTTCGCCGTGATTTTTCAATTTCTCTGGTTTGTCGATCATGATTCTTTAATTTCTCTAACCAATAATCATCTCTCATTATCTTCTTTTCGAACTCAACGTGCTCGCCTCTCAGAGGTTGTGCTGGTAACGAGTTTGATTACATGGGTTGAGAAACCGTTTGGTCCCAAGCACCTTTGAGTCATGGTTTGAGTCATGTGACCAATGAAAATGGAGGAAATGGGAGCACCTTTGAGTCATGTGAAAATGGAGGAAATGGGAGCACCTTTGAGTCATGTGAGCAATGAAAATAGAGGAAATGTGCATATAAGCTGTATTACTCTTTCGCTAATGTTGATTGTTGATTCCTCGAATATGTTTCTATCAGACGGATATAAGTGCGGACAAATAATTGAGCGCGCCCATGTTCGTATGATTATGGAATATTCAAAGAACCAACAATCGAAATAAGGATGGTATCGCATGACCATAGTTTAGAAGATTGAACTCCACCACGAATTAAGGTAGAGTTATCAAGTTTCAATTTGAATTTTTAAAAAAATAATAGGTTTTCAATATATGGAAATTTTTATAATATACATTTCTGAGATTTAAATACTTTTTTTGGGTATGTTTTCATTTATATATGGCGTTCTTTTTGGTTAATTTAATTCAATTTAGGAAAATATTTTTAAAAACTTGAGTTTAAATTGTTAAATCTGTACAATTTGAGTGCTCCATGGGTTGTTCAGGCTGTGGAATCTATTTAAGCATTCAAAAAAATATTTTAAACTACAAAAAAATCACAATCTTGATTGAAATTGTTTCACTAGATTCACACACATTATTTTTTCTTATTTTATTTATTTATTTTGATATATAAATAAATTTCAATAATTCATAATAATATAACTATGTTTTAAATACAATTCGCCCACTCTAAACTCAAAGCCCTATAAACTTTTTCTCTCAAACCTCTTTTAATTTCAAAAATTTTAATGCAAAAATTTCAACCAGCATACACCAGATTATGGCCTCCACTCAAATAGCTCTCATCCCTAAGAAATCGGACGTTGACTCCTTTAAAGACTTTAGGCCGATTTCCCTATGCAATATCACTTTCAAAATTATTACAAAAATTATTGCTGAAAGGATCAAATCTACCTTAGCCTGTTTTTTATCAGACGAGCACGCTTTTTTGAAGGGTAGGAACATATTGGATGTTGTAGCCAACACGCAAGAAAGTTTATATTCCATGTTTACAAACAAATCTAATGCTGCCATTTTGAAAATTGATCTACAAAGAGCATATGATTCCTTAGATTGGGGGTTTATTAGATGTTTATTGGCTAAGATTGGTCTAAGATCCAACAATATTAAGTGGATCATGGCTTGTGTGGAGAATGTAAGCTATGTTGTCATTATTAATGGGATCCCCTCCCCTTTTTTTCATGCAGAAAGAGGTCTACGTCAACGCTGTCCCTTATCTCCTTTGCTATTTATTTTGACAATGAACTCTTTAAGCCTTCATATTAACATTGCAGTCAGTGAAACAGATGCAGACCATTGAAGATTTGCAGGAACAATTACATTTCGCATAACCTGTTTGTTGATGATGTGCTCATCTTCGCAATGTTGTGCAGAATCACTTGGTCATATCTACATGTCATTTTGAAAAGATTCCAAGATGCTACTGGTCTTCATATAAATAAGTCAAAGTCTACTCTGTTCCACAATGATATCAACATGGAAACAACTGAATGGGTCTCAAGGTTGTTTGGGATAGAAATGAAATCCATAAAAAATGGATTTAAATACTTAGGATTCCATCTCAAAGCAAAGGGATATTCAAAAGCATATTGGTTATGGATAATTGACAGGTACCACAAAAAGATATCTATTTGGGAATATAGGAGCCTATCACTGGCTGGAAGGATTATCCTGGCGCAAGCTGTCTTAACTCAACTGGCTGTTTATTGGGCACATTTATTCTCTCTCCCTGCGAGTATCATCCAGAATATGAATAAGATTACTTCAAATTTTATTTGGGGTGGTAAATCAGAGCAGAGGAAATACCATCTTGTTAAAATGGATAAGCTCTCAAAGCCGAAGAATTCAGGTGGTTGGGGACTGTTGGACCTGAGATCGTTTTGGAAGGCGCTACTGTGCAAATCGTTATGGAAGGGGATCTATGGAGAGAGCCCCTTGAGCAGCATAACTAAAATGAAATACATGGGCGGTAAAGACATCGTACATTGGTACAGAGTAGGGGGGATAGGCTCCAAGTATGGGTTTGCTATTTGGCTCAACTTTCGAAAGATTGAATACTATTTTTTGAAGAACTTGATATGGAGCTTCCAATCCGACAAAAGGATCTTCATTGGAACAGACTCTTTTATAAGCAGGCGTGAGAAAATTTCTGTTCCTGTAAATCTGCTAAGTTTTTTCCATAGAAAGGGCTTCTTCACCTGGGATAAACTCATTGCAGTATGGCAGGGCCCGATCCCACTGTGGAGAGAGGTTGATAGCTTGGGAATGTGTGATTTTTTAGCAAGACAGTGGAACATAATCAGAGACGGCCTGATTAGCAGTGGCATATATCATTCTCTACCTGAAGATGTTTTGGTATGGAAAGTGCCAAATGCAAGGTCCCAGGTTTGCGTGAAAGATATCTATTTAAATTTGATTGGGTTAAAAATAGCATAGGCTGGCCCTTCTTTTCCTTCCATCTTCTAGAAAGCGGATGTCCTCTCAAATTAATTTTCTTTGCATGGTTGGTGTTCCACAATAAACATTTGTCCTGGGATAATCTGAAAAAAATAAAAAAAAAATATAAAAAAATATAAAAAAATTGGCATGGGCCGAGTTTTTGTTTATTATGTGAAGCAACAAAGGAAAGAAACCTCCATATGTTCTTCCAGTGCCAGAAATCACGATTACTGTGGGGTGAACTAGATAACATACTTGGTTTCCCTGTTGTGTCACATGCCTCTATACAAGAAGCTTTCATCTGGTGGAATGGGTAGCGTGCATCTTGGAGACCAATTATCATCACAGTCCTGTGGTTTGTCTGGAAGTGGAGGAACAACGTAATCTTTAGAGCCAGGAAAGAGCCCTTCATGGCTATTTTACAAAATGTTGTTTCCTATTATGAATCACTTCCGACAAAGAATCGAAAAAGAAAAACTGTAAATGGGAAAAGGCAAGGAGATGTTATCTCTGAAAATCTCCATGCCCAAAATCTGTCTTGCTGCTCATAGATCTTTCATATCAAATGTCCTTGCCATCTGAGCCTTCAACCTGTTGATTTCTTCTATGCTTTTGCTTGCTAAAAGCATATCGTCAACATACAATACCAAGATAATGAATATGCCATTATTCAACTGTTTGAAATAAACACAATGATCATATTCACTTCTAACATATTTCTGACTCAACATGAAAGAATCAAACTTCTTATACCACTGCCGAGGCGACTGCTTCAGGCCATATAATGACTTCTTGAGCCTGCAGACAAATTTCTCATTGCGATGCTGAACAAACCCTTCCGGTTGTTCCATATATATTTCCTCATCTAAGTCACCATGTATAAATGCAGTATTAACATCTAACTGCTGCAACTCTAAATCAAGCAAAGCCACTAATGCTAACACTATTCTAGTTGAAACAATTTTAACCACTGGTGAAAAAATCTCATGAAAGTCAATAACAACTTTATGAGAAAACCCTTTTGCAAGCAGTCGCGCTTTGTACCTGTCTTCCATATCATCCACACCCCGTTTCAGCTTTAAAACCCATTTACACCCCACAGTTTTCCTGCCTTTCGGAAGCTCCACCAGATCCCATGTGCCGTTCTTATTTAAGGCCATCATTTCATCCTTCATGGCTGCTTTCCCACTTGTCACTTTCGAACCTTCTATTGCTTCCTGATAGCACAGAAGTTCATTGTCATTAGCTGTAAATGCAACAAAAGTGACATAATCATCATACCTTCTCGGTGGCCGTTTGATTCTTGTCGACCTACTTAAGGATGTTTCTAACGCTTCCTCGATTGGCTGACTACCCTCTGTAGGAACTTCTTGCCGATCAGTATCTGAGACCTGTTCATGATCTAAACCTGAACCCTGTTCATATTCTGGTTCTGAAACCTGTTCATGACTAGTATCTGAACTATGGTCATCATGACTATCATTAGAAATGCTATCAAACTGAATGTGCTGAAAGTCAGATACATCATCCTGTTTCAATCGACTATCTACATCTAACTGTACAAGAGAGGATTCATTAAACTTTACATCTCTGTTGATGACGATTTTGCGGGTAGTAGGATCCCACAATCTATATCCCTTTGTTCCAACACCATACCGAACAAAGATATACCTTTTAGACTTTGGATCTAACTTAGCTCACTGATGTTTAGGCACTAGAGCATATGCATCACAACCAAACACTCTGAGTTTAGAATAGTCACAAGGGTGTCCTTTCCATACCTCTTGCAGAATCTTCCAATCTATCACCGTCGATGGAGATCGATTTATCACATAACAAGCTGTTGCCACCGCTTCCGTCCACAACTCCTTTTGCAACCCGGCGTTACTTAGCATACTCCTTGCTCTCTCGAGAAGATTCATGTTCATGCGTTCAGCAACTCCATTCTGCTGAGGAGTATAAACCGTGGTCTTATGCCTCTCGATCCCTGCATCCTTGCAATAGCTGTCAAACTCCTTGGAAGTATATTCACCACCATTGTCAGTTCTTAAACACTTTATTGTTCTACCAGTGTTGTTTTCTACCAATGTTCTAAACTGCTTGAAAACTGAAAACACATCAAACTTTCTTTTCAACATGTAGACCCAAACCTTCCTAGAAAAGTCATCAATGAATGATACAAAATAAGATGAACCACCATATGAGGTTGTAGCGGCTGGTCCCCAAACATCTGAATGGATATAATCAAGTATGCCTTTACTAGTATGTTTGCCTGTTTTAAACCTTTGTTTACTTTGTTTACCAAACAGACAATGCTTACAGAAATCTAACTTTCCCGACTTTAGAATTGGAAGTAACTTGCGATCAGCCAAAATTTTCAACCCTCTCTCACTCATATGCCCCAATCTTTGATGCCATAAGTGAATGGAGTTACTGTCATGTGCAGACACAGTAGACACAAAAGCTGACCCTGTACCTCCATCTAACTGAAATATATTTCCTACTTTCTTAGCTTTCATAACTAGTAATATGCCTTTGTAAATTTGCATTACTCCACCTTGAATTACAGTTTTATACCCATTTGAATCAAGTGCTCCTAATGAAATCAAGTTTTTCCTTAAATCTGGTACATGCCTCACATCAGTTAATATTCTTGTTGTCCCATCAAACATTTGTAGTTGTATGCTTCCAATCCCAACAATATTACATGTTACATCATTACCCATGTACACAACACCATCATTAATTGATTTGTATTCCTTAAACCATTCTTTATGGATACACATGTGGTTTGATGCACCGGAATCTAACAACCAATGTTGACCATGATTTGACACGTTAACTGATAATACTTCATCACTCATACCTGAACCAGATGTCGAACATGTATCTGTCGTATTCGCCTCCTTCTTCTCTGTCGAAGACTCTGCTCTTGAAGTTTGCTGCTGTCGCTTCCAGCAGTCCTTCTTTAAATGCCCTGATTTGCCACAAAACCAGCACTTTAGCTTACTCTTCTTCCCTTTTGACTTTGAACGTGAGTCGCTCGGTTTCCTGGGGCGTCTTTCTTTCGAACGACCTCTAACCATCATAGCTTCTGATGCAGAGGTTTTGGAATGCGACTTCCTCCTTATTTCTTCCGATAATAAGGATGCAACTACATCATCAAACTCAATAGTTTCTGATGAACTAAGACTTATAGAAGTAACAAAATGATACCATGATTCGGGAAACGAGCACAATAAAGTAATAGCTTTATCCTCGGATGGAATTTTTACTTCTATACTTTGTAATTGCATAAGAAGAGTAGTAAAAGCATTTAAATGATCAAAAATCGATGTACCTTCCTTCATTCTCAAACCGTACAACTGTCGCTTCAGGAGAATCCTACTGGTTAAGGATTTGGTCATGTACAGTTTCTCCAGTTTCATCCACAAACCAGTAGCTATTGTCTCCGACACAATATTAAACAAGACATCGTCCGCTAGGCATAATCAAATGGCAATTACAGCTCTTTCATCCATTTTGTCCCACTCATCGTCTGTGATGTTGTAAGTTTGTTTGGATTTACCCATCAATGCCTTTACCATGCCTTGTTGGACAAGCAAGTCATGCATTTTCACCTTCCAGATCTCGAAATTATTCTTGCCATTAAATTTCTCAATTTCAAATCGGGCACTTTGAGTTTTTGCCATTTTGTATAAAAAAAGCACAATAATCTCCAATATCAATGTTTTAAATACCAGCAATTTTAAAAAAAATTGCCTATGCCTTTAAAACAAAAAAAATATCTTCCTTCACAAAAAAAAAAAATCTGCCTATGTCTCTGTACTTCTGCCTTTAAAACAAACGTCCTTTTTTCCAATCATTTTTTTAAAACAATTAATGTGCTACTCAAACCCTTCGTCAACAACCAATTTGAAAATGGTTATTTTATTTCATGACGATTGAATTAAATTACAACCCAGAAATATTGATTCATTAAATTAACTGAGAAGGTTCCCGCGCGCAAAATGACATAAACCGCTTCCTTCGATTCCTAAGGTCGGAACGATTGAATTAAATTACAACCCAGAAACTGGGATTCACTCTTCATTATAATGACGTATGCAAATTAACGAAGAAAAGTGTTCTGAAACATTGATTCACCGTTCCCAACTTCCCATGATAATCCCGCATATGCATTCACCCATATAACATGTTAATACCATATGCATTCACCCGTGTTAATCCACCATATGCGTTCACCCATATAACATGTTAATACCATATGCGTTCACCCATATAACATGTTAATACCATATGCGTAAGGGTATAAAATATGTTTATAACTTAACAACCAAAAAAATGGCGGATGGGAGTAATATAAACGTTTATCTTATTGCCTTAATCCAAAACAACAAGACAAATACCGTGAAGCTTAGAACCAATTTGGCAGCGGCACTCACCCTTCGCTCCAAATGAATTCACGCTGAAGATAACAATGAATTGGACTCCCACGCAGCAATCCAAAAAACCATACGCAGTACTCCAGGTATATCAGCACTCGCTCTATTGTATATCAGCGGCTGCTTCACACCACACCAGGGCAGGTCAACAGCTCCACGGCTCCACGGCTCCGCGCAGGTATTATAGCGCTCAGCCAAATGTATAACAACGCTTCGATTTACTCCACGCACAAGTATACAACACCTCCAGGCAGTACGCAGGCGGACAGCGTTCTCTAGGCAGTTTGAACAGTAAGATTCCACACGCAGCGCTCCACTTCTAGCAGTAGACACACACCAGCACCTCCAACCAGCTCTGATACCAATTGTTGGATCAGGTGCACAGCAATTAAATAAAACTAGCACAGCATTCAATCAAGCACATAAACACAACATTTAATGTGGTTCACCCAACCAATCTGGGATACGTCCACCAAACATAGGCATCAGGAATATATTAAATAAATTGGAGATTACATCAAGAAATCCTCACACTCTCTTGGCAAATCATCCGAATGATTGCCTGTTATATAGCATAGAGAATCTAACAGCCTCATAACTCCCTCACATCAAATATAGGAGGCATTAACTCCCTCCCAACAACCTGGAGCTAATCTAGGAACTGAATCCCTATTGTTGTCATCCTTCAGAGATTTTTGCCTATTTGACTCAAACAGAAAATCTCAACAATTTCACCAGAAAATAAGAAGGATTAATCTTAAGCTATTGCCATCAATTGAAAAGAGGTAAATAGGCTTTATAAGTCTGGTATCATAGTTCCCATTCGATTTTCTGAATAGATGTCTACTCTAGTGCCAGTAAGAAAGAAGACTAGGGAGATTCGTCTTTCCATTGATTTCAGAAATTTAAACAAGGTGTCTGTGAAAGATAATTATCCCTTTGCCAAAGATGGATCATATACTTCAGAGGGTAGTTGGGTCTTCTGTGATGTCATTTCTAGATGGATATTCTGGGTACAATCAGATGTTGGTACATAAAGATGATCAATTGAAAATAGCCTTCACAACACCATGGGGTATATTCATGTACGCCAACATGCCTTTTAGATTAAAGAATGCAAGAGTGACTTTTTAGCGAGCTATGGACATAGCTTTCACCAACGAAAAATATGTGTTTCTAGCTATATATTTAGATGATATCACAGTGTTTTCCAAATCTGATGAAGATCATTTACATCATTTGAAAATTGTTTTTCAGAAATACAGAAAATTTGGTATCTCACTCAACCCAAAGAAGATTCTATTCGCCATGGAAGAAGGTAAGTTGCTAGGACACATCATCTCTAAGGATGGAATTCTCATTTATCCTACAAGAGTGCAAGCCATTCAACAATTATCCTTCACAAGGAAAAAGAAAGAGATTCAATATTTTAATGGGAAAATCAATTTTTTTGGAAGATTCATCCCCAATCTAGCTGAAAATTTGAAAGAGATGATAGACATGATGAAGAAGGACAGTGAGGTGAAGTGGTCTTTATCTACTGCTCCAATTTTGATTACTCCAAATTATACTTCATATTTCATTATCTTTTCATTTGCCTCTGAACATATATTAGCAGCAATCCTAATTCAAAAGAAAGATCATAAAAATGAGCAGCCCATAGCATTCTTCAGTTTCATCATAAGAGATGCAACACTAAAATACAACGTCATTGAGAATCGGTCCTTGGCTTTGGTGAAAGCTCTCAAGGATTTTCGAGTTTATATTCTACATTCGCACACCATTGCTTATGTTCCTACAGCAGCGGTAAAAGAAATTCTTGTGCAAACAGATCGTGAAGGCAGAAGGGGAAAATGGATTGCAGCTATACTGGAGTATGATTTAGAGATAAACCCTACAAATCTCATCAAGGGACAAGGTTTAGCTAAGCTTATGGCTGAATCTAATATACATGCACTAGACATCAATTTGATTGCAGCACTTTTTGAAGAAGAAAAAGAAGAAGACCCATACTTACAAGTGTCCAACATGTTCCTTTCTTCTCCATGGTATTATGACATTGTCTATGTCTTACAACATTTAAATCCTCCACCGGATGATCCCGAAGGTAAAGCTAGATCCTTAAAATTGAAAGCTTCAAAGTGTTGTATTCTTGATGGTGTCTTATACTGGAAAGATCCTGGTGTTGTGCTGCTGAATTGTTTGGTAGAAAATGAAGCTAAGGATGTGATGAAAGATTTTCACACAGGAGACTGTGGTGATCCTCACTTCTAAAAGAATACAAAAACTAATATCTTGAGAGTTAGCTTCTATTGGCCCACTCTTTTTTATGATGTATATAAAATGGTTATGAGTTGCCATGAATATCATGTTTTCCAAGGAAAAAGAAACTTTTTCCATTACCCTTGCATCCCATCTCAATTTCATCTCCTTTTCATTAGTGGGGTCTTCATATCATTGGCGAGATCCATCCTTCATCATCAACACAACACAAATGGATTTTGACAGCTACCGACTACTTCACAAAGTGGATTAAGGAAATCCCAACCAGGCAAGCTACTGATTATGTTATCATTCAATTTATGGAATCTAATATCTTATTTAGATTTGGCTTCTCGTAGAAAATAATTAGTGACAATGTTGTTGCCTTCAAGTCAAAAAGGATGGTGGAGTTTTTGCTAGGTAAAATATTGTATTAGGACATTCCATTGTTTATCATCCACAAGGGAATGGTGTGGCCAAATATTCCAATAAGTATTTGGTTAATATCATCAAAAAGGTTTTAGAAGTGAACAAGAAGAACTAGCATAAGAAGCTCATTAATTCCTTATGGGAGGACAGCATCAGCACTAAGAAATCAATAGGTATGTCTCATTTTCAGTTGGTATATGGAATTGACACATTGTTTCCTTCATCGTTGTCCCGGTCATGAAAATTTTGCAGGAATTAGACAGTGAGACCAATGATATGCAAAGAAGGATAAACCAGATGATTCATCTATAGCAAGCTAGAGAGGAAGTTCTTCAAAATACCTCTAAACTTCAGGATAGGATTAAAAGATCTATGATTTCAAGACCAAGGAAGAAAATTTCAATTTAGGAGATGTGGTTCTTCGGTGGGATGCTAGAAATGAAGAAAAAGGAAAACATGGGAAATTTGAAATCTTGTAGAAGGGACCCTACAGAATTTATGCTTTCAGTGGGAAGAATGCTTTCCTATTGGAGGAAATGAATGGAGAAGATTACTCAGGAGGAGTGATCAATGGTATGCTTCTCAACCACTACCATGTTTGAAAAAGTTCAGAAATTTCATCACCATTGTATATACCAGTGTGTTTTTTATGTTCTAGTATCTAAGTGGCTATCATAGGAGTTCGAAGCCCGAAGAGAAGGCCCTAAGACTTCTTTGGTCAGCTGTTGTTTTTATTTTACTTTTTCAGTCTTGTCATGTCAAAAAGTCGGTCAATTTTAAGTCAAATTTTGGTTTTATGCATGTCGACTCCATTGCCCAATGAATAAGGTTGTTTGGTCTATGGTGTTCTTGACACTTCCAAGGACTTGCCATTCCCAACTAGAGCCATTGTTAGTTGAAGTCTTGTTTTCCTATCACCAGTGATCAAATATGCTTTTACCAAGTTTGTCAGGTGTCTCAAAGTTAAATTTTACCATGTCACTAGCTTTACAGAGTAAAATTTGGTCACTGGTTAGTTGGTCTAGGAATGATTTTAGCCTTTTGGGAAAATCACATATGCTGGTCACCTACCTCATTCAGATGAAGGTTTCATAACAAAAAGAAGGTTTCCATTTTATCAATCATCATCATCATTCCATTCATTTTCAAGTTTTCATTAGGTCATTAGGGTTTCAAGGTCCATAATCATCATGTGTAAATCTAACATTAAATAAAGCATGACAAGCAGCGCTTTGACATTAACTTGATTAGTTTTCACAAGTTCATCATGATTTCAGTTTCAAAGGCTCCACGAGAATAAGTTTCAATGTTCAAAAAGTGAAAATGAAGCCTAGGTTTCATCTCTCTAAGGTGATCCAGTCTTAAAAATGAAAAATCAATTTTTTTAAAGGTTTGTGGGGCCCATTTCTTTTCTAAAGGAAAAGTAACTTTCCTATATAAACCCAAAAAGCCCCAAACTCACTTTATTTTCCTTTTATTCCCCCTTGTGGATTGAGCTCTCTCATCCATTGGCAAGAAAAACTCGTGTTTTTAGGAAAAATTAGAAAAACATTCAAGGTGCTGTGCTTGTGCCAGAGTAGCTCAAAATCATCCAGAAACTCAACCAAAATGAAATTTCAAGATTTAAAATTGTTTTTTTGCTAACCTATACTCCTATAAAAGCAAGTGCATCACCTTACTTACCTTTTTATTTAGCAATATGGATTCAAGCTTAAGATTTTCTCATTTAGGGTTTTTAGTGAATTTTTCATGAAATGAGCTAGGGTTGGTGATGGATGGTCTAGTTTTCATATGTTAAACATGTAAAACAATCATTCTACAATTATACACATGTTTAATATACATTATGAGCCATTTAACCAACTGCAAATCACCAAATTACTTCACCAAAAATGAAACCCTAGCTCATTTCTAAGGAATTTGGACAGTTTTCCTAGAAACTCTGTTTTTCATTTTTCACAAATACTCTTGTCCTTCATTCCACCTCATTTCATTTTCACAAGTTTCTCACAGTCCATATCCACCTCCTAGAATTTCCCTTGCCATTTTTCCACTCCACCTATCCATCATTTCATTTTTCACTCATCCCTCATTGTTTTTTCTCATTTTCTTGCTGTTAGGGTTTTAGTCATCATGGAAGGAGATTCTTCACTAGAAAGGAAGAAACACCATAAGGGAGGCAAAATTCTCAGATATGACTACAATGAGATCAATGCATCACCCTTTATAAAACAGTGCTTCGAAGATGTGAATTGTCTAGATTTTTGAAAAAGAGTGTGTGAAGTAGGTTTCCATGAACAATTGACGGATTAGGTTGCCACTCATTTGAAAGGAGAAAGTGCCATTATTGCTGGTGTGGAGTCCACATTTTCAGTGGCTTCTATTTCACTTGCTATAGGGATACCAGATCATGGTGAATAGGTTTAAGATGATGAACTTAGATCTTGTACTTTACAGTTCCTTCTTGAAAACACCACACAGGGAGACTCATACACATATCATGCCTTTTAGATACCTATTGGAGAGGTATGCTCCATTGATGCAATTTGTCATGAAATTCTTCAGATGTGAAGGAAGGTTATTTAGACTATATGCCTATCACATACGGCTTCTAATGCACTCTATAGCTCAAATTCCTCTAAACATGTGCAACTATCTATGTAGGAGCCTTTCCAAGATGTTAGAGAAGGTACAGGTGAAAAACAAAGAACATTATCCTAGTCTATTTTATCATAGTTTGATCAAGACTGTAGTGCTCCATCAACTTGCAGAGAAGAACATGACATGGGATTCTTAAAATGGCATGAATCTAATGTTTCAATTTAGTTTTCAGGCATGCCAAAACAAGAAATGGAGGTTGGGTCCTTGAGCAAATCGGTAGAGATTCCTAAAGAACCTAGACCTGAGGTGACTAGGATGTACAAAAGAGGAAAAAGGCTTGTGTTTACTTCTCATGGTAAGAAAGGGACCAAGCCTTCTACATCAACAAAACAGGGTTCACTAGTGCAAGATAAATATTTGGTTGACAATGAGTTTGAGTTAGTAGACTTAGAAGCAGAAAATGAGCCCTCAAGCATGCAGCAGATTATCAAAGACAAAGACTCTCAGATCAAAGATCTCATGGAAAACATGGAAAGGGAAAGAATTGTAATTTCATTATTAGAACAAGAAAACAGTCAGTTAAAGGCAAAGCAATTTATCATGGAAAAGGATCAAGCTAAACTATTACAGCAAGCAGACAAGGGAAAAGTAGTCTTGGAAATCAATGAGCTTGAAGGAACTCCAGAACAAGGTAAGAAAGAGAGGCCAAGCACCAAAGGGCTTAAGAAATCATTGAAAGAGGAGAAAAATTACATATTGCTAGATGAGGAAAGAGAGCTAGAACACAAAATTACCTTAGAGGTCAATGAATACAAGGAGTATGGGTTAGACAAGGTGAATTACCACTTGGAGAAGCTTTTGGACAAGGCCAATAGAGACAACCAGCTACTAAGGCATATGGCACATCACTACCAAGCCAAGAATATGATTTGCAATGTCAAGGTCAAATAGCCAGAAAACAAGATCAAAGAAACCTAAAGGTCCAAAATGAGAAGGCTAACTTAGAGATGCTTGTTGAAGCATCCTTGAGGGATTAATATATTTCATTTTACAACTTTTGACCAATTTTGAAGAAATTCTAAACATTTTTGGTTTTTTGGATATTTTGGTGCCTTATGCAGAAATTTGGCCAGTCACAGAAGCACAGCGCTTTGGCACTGTGTTTTTTCCTCAAGCACTCAAATCAGAAATGGCATGGATTTTTTGAATGCTCTTGGCATCCTCTCAAAACCCATTTCTTCATATTTTCCAGAGAGGGCCTAAATTTTTAGGAAAAATGGAAAAGTGGTCAAAAATCAACTTTCTGGATGTCTTTTTGACACACGTTGTGCGTCTGGAGTGACCTTGGGAGATTGGATTTTTTAAGGCTTTCCCATGGGTAATTTTCAAAAATTCAAGGTTTTTTGGAAACTAGACTTGAAAATCTACTTGACTATTCTTTCATATATTCATTTGGACCTTCAGAGGCACCTTAAAGTGGGCTCAAATTCAACATTGTGCTTCTGCAATTTCCTATGTTTTTTATTTAAAATTTCACTATTTAAATTTCCTAGTTTTCAGTTTGACTTGGTCAAAGTCAAAACTATTGATGTAATTGAACTTGGTTTGAGTTTATATGATGTAAGAATGAATAAATTCACATGATAGGTTGTTTTTGATGTTTAATAGGCCTCATTAAGGAAGTATAATCCAAATCAAAGTCTATAAGAAGTGTTTGTATTTGACCTTCTCACTGTCACCTGTTGGTTGAGATAATCTTACAATCAATTCCACCACCTAAGAATTCAACTCCTGAAGGTGTGGAAGTGGTTCAATTGAGTCTATATGTACTATTTCTCATTCAAATAGAAGGGTTGGAAATTTTTGGAGGAGGCTTGTACGTTATGATCTTTTCAGCTAATACAAGAGCAGTTGCATCTATTTTTCAGGAACTCTAGTTTTGTGAATCTATGGTGTTTGTTTAATTTACATATCACTTTCTGATGGATAAATCATCTTTCTTCACATGCTTTGTCTTCTTTCTATGAATTACCTTGCAGTTAAATAGACAGGATTCTTGATTTCAAGCTCTGTTTAGGTGATGTTCATAGTTGTGTTTATTTCTTCTAAGCTAATGAACTCATACTCACATATGCTCATTAGTCTCTTCAAAAATTTCTAATCTATACTACATCGACAACATTTCAAGTATACCATGTCATACTAATACCTAGCTCCTTTCTATACTTGTCCCTGCATTCCTAAAGCCTAGACCTAATCACTTGCTCTAAACCCTAGTCCAAAAAACCCTAAATTATTAAATTCAAAAATTCACAAACAAACATGCATTTCTAGCCTAAAACACTTGTTATTTAAAGCTATTCATTGAAAAAAACTTTGAGAAATCCTTCTCTGGTTTAGTAGGGCTAGATATTGAGCTAAAAGTGGTTCGAGGTTACCACTTTCGGTCTCCTCCTCAGCATAGGAAATTATAGAGGATAACATTTTTGGTGTCATTGCCAAGGAAATGACTGATAAATCATTCCTAGGAGATATCTTAGAGCTTTCAAAAGTACTGGTTCTATAGTTGACAGTTTACAGTATCCAAACATAGGCCGATTTTACAAATTTCATCAATCTTAAGGTGAGACAAAATTTTGGCTTATGAAATATATACCAAGTCAAATCCGAACCCAAATCCACCTTTTATTGTTGAAGATCCTGAAAAACTGCTCAGAAAACTTAAATTACCCATCACTAAAAGTGCAGTTCGAAAAATTAAAAGAACAACTTCTCTACCTAGAAATCTATTTGCTTTTGAGCAGCTTCCTTTTGATACTCAATTAGAGTTGTCTCTTTCAAGATCAAAATTTGAGTCTTGCATATCTGAAGTAATATTTGAATCTCTTCAATTTGAATCCCATTCTCATTTTTCAGAATCTCTATCTGCTAGAGTTGATCACGAGTTGTGGCTCAATTTTGACAAACTTCAAAATCTTGTTGACCAGCTTCAAATCACTACTAAAAAAACATACATTCAGTATCAACTTGAATACTTAACTGTTGTCTCATCCTCCACTACACCTCCAAGTACCTCTACTACGTTGCCAAGTACCTTAGCCACCTCATCCTTTCTTCCACCACCTCCATTACTATCATCATCTTTACCTACACATCCCATTGTAGTACCTCCACCGCCTCCAGCAGTCATGGCACGATTTGTACCCCTCATACTACCTACTCAACTTGTTGCTTTACCTCAGAACTATAGTCAAATACTTCCTCTATTTGATGGAAGTTCAAAAATCAAATCTCAGCATCATGTTGATAAATTGATAGATTTCACTGATCTGGAAGAAATTGATGAAGATGATGCTAAGATGAGAATCATAGCTCAAAGATTTTCAGAAGTGTTTTCACAACCTAGATGCTAATTATGTCAATAAATCACGGAGGTTGATTGAGTTGTTCCTATCTCATTGGCAAGAGAAGAAAAATCCATTGCAGATATTGGCTGAGTATAACTCAATGAAAATAAATGCAAACAAGACAACTCAAGAATTTACAGCAAGATTCAATTTGGTAAACAATTCTATTCCTGATGATATGAAGCCTCCACCTAGTCTATCACTTCTCCAATATCCCGATGCCTTTTACCTAGACATGGAATATTAGCTCAAAGAGAGAGACCCTACAACTCTTGAAGAAATGCAGCGAAATGTAGTAAGTGTCGAAGCCAATTTTCTCATCAAGAAGTCTAAATCAAAGCCTAAGAGGACTGAGAAGAAAGTTGTTTTTAAAGAAGAAAATTCATCATCTTCAGATTTAAAGCTTGACATTCTAATCAAAACCATGGAGAGAATGATGGATAGAATATCCATAACTGGTCGACAAGCGGAGCCTTCAATGAGGAATCCGAACTTTCGTGGTTAGCAACAACAACAGTTCAGAAATAGACAGAAAGAGTAGCGAAATCAAGATCCTCAAGGAAAAGTAAGAGCGTCATTTCAGAAAAAAATATATTGAAGGCCAGGAAGAATATGAAGAAGAGATTGTGGAAGAAAATCACTTCTTTGAATAAGATGAGCTGCATACCTTTTTGACAGAGGAAGATTAGTTTTCTGAAGATTCTTTCATACCAAGTGATCAGCAACTTGTACTTGCAAGTGACGATCTATGGGCTATTCAAATTGAAGAATACCAAAGAGGATATCAAAATGCTCTTAGTCATCTACAAAAGTAGTACAACTTGAGGAACAAAAATGTACCTGTTACATTGAACCAGAAGAGGTAAAATCTATAGAAAAACACACCAAGCAAAGAAGAGCTCCTCCAAATCAGAATAAAGAAAAATAAGTTGTCATACTGAGCTGGGATAAAACAAATGAGGCATGTACTAGCAATGTGAGGAAAGACAAGGATTTTCAAAGTGAAAGTCACAAGAAGGAATCTCAAGCTAAAGGGAAGATTGAAAAGAAGGATGTCACTGCAAAGGACGTAGAAAAGTAATCTATTATTTTTAGTTTGGAAAATGAAATTTCTAAGTTGAAAGTTTCAATTCCTCTAACTGAATTAGTGAAGAATACAAATATAAATTTCTGATTGCAAAAATCCTTAAGGTTGTACAGATGTCAGATACTGTGAATGTGGTTGATGATGAGCCAGCAATCCTTTTTGGTCCAGCCTTAGAAGGAAGTCCTAAATATAGTGAAATCCCACCTTTTTATCTCAGTCTCAAACTTCATGAATTTATTCTCCATAACACCATGCTAGATTCTGGTGCCTCACATAATCTTATGCCCAAAGTCATCATGGACAAACTAGGACTGAGTATCACCCGACCTTATCATGACCTCTATTCTTTTGACTCGAGTAGAGTGAAATTTCTTGGCCTTATTAAAGACTTGGTAGTGTCCTTGGACCAATTTTCGGCCAAAAATGTGTTGATGGATGTAGTAGTTGGTGATATTCCTCCTAGGTATTGTATTTTTCTTTCAAGGTCTTAGGGACCAAAACTAAAGGGAACTCTACAGCTTGACTTTTCATATGTCACAATCCCAGTATTTTGGCAGCTCCAGAAACTCTATCAGGAAAAGAAGATGAAATTCATGATCAACAGTACAGAAAAACCAATAAATCACCTTATACATGGTGTGCAAACTGATCTTGATTCTTTCATTTTGTTTAGTGATATGAATTCAGTCGATTATGAAAGTCAGCTTGTAGAAATTTTAGAAGTTCTAATGGTTATAAGCAACATACATAGAGTTATCACAGCTTAAGGGAAAGAGATGGATGAAGAATGTCTACAACTAGCAAACCCTCTTAAAGAGATTTATGAGATAGTGCAGAAAATACAGGTTCTTGAGATAGCTAGCCATTTTCTTAAACATAAAATAGTCCAACCTTCAGAAATCCTTCTTCCATATGAATAAAATGGTCTTTGGACCATGGAGTTTGATGGTGCATCGAGAAGATAAGGAGCTGGGATTGGTGTTTGGATACATGGTCCATTACATTAGTCATCTAAATTTCCTCGCAATGTAAGAATGAGTTCTTACAAGTTAGATTTTGAATGCTCAAACAATGAGGCAGAGTATGAGGCATTGATTGTTGGCCTCAAAATTCTGAAGAAGTTGGGAGCAAAGAAAATTATGTTTATGGTGACTCTGAGTTGGTAATCAAACAAGTTAAAGGGGAATAATAGGCCAAGCATCCAAGAATGAGATCTTATCGCAATGTTGTACTTTACATCCTCAAAACTTTTATAGAATATACTTTGCCTCTTATTCGTAGAACTCAGAATGTTATAGCTGACTCTCTTGCTACTGCAGCTAGTATGGTGAAGATTCTAATTCACTCTAATCATAAGTGCTCTATCCATGTCAAACATCACCCAATAGTACCAAATAATATGAGATTTTGGCAAGTGTTTTGGGATGATAAACAGATCAACAATTTTCTACAATTGCAAGGACAATTTCAGAATTCTCACATTGATGACACATCCAATATGAATGATCCAGACATTCAATTATCTCAAATTGAAATTTTGTACATGAAGGACAAAAACATTCCATGAGGCCTGGTACCTTTGGAAGAGTTGTTTGATCGTGATGATGTGGCCAAACATCCCACCATGGTTCCCATAGAAAAAGGTGATGAAGATGTAAACATTGGTGTAGCTGGCAAGAGTAAGATGGTCAAACTAGCAAAGTCATTATCTCCTTAAATGAAAAGTAAGTACATAGCTTTAATGAAATAATTTTCTGATGTATTTGCTTGGGACTATTCAGATCTGAAAGTTTATGACAAGAGTATCATTCAGCACACCATTCTAATCAAGCTTGATCAAAATCAATTTCGCCAAAAACTAAGAAGGATTAATCGTTATCTACTCCCATCAATTGAAAAATAGGTAAATAGGCTTTATAAGTCTAGTATCATAGTTCCCATTCGATTTTCTGAATGGATGTCTAATCTAGTGCCAGTAAGAAAGAAGACCAGGGAGATTCGCCTTTGCATTGATTTCAGAAATTTAAACAAAGTGTCCCTGAAAGCTAATTATCCCTTGCCAAAGATGGATCATATACTTCAGAGGGTATTTGGGTCTTCTAGGATGTCATTTCTAGATGGATATTCTGAGTATAATCAGTTTTTGGTGTATAAAGATGATCAGCTGAAAACAGCCCCTTCACAACACCATGGGGTACATTCATGTCTGCCAAGATGCCTTTAGGATTAAAGAATGCAAGAGTGACTTTTCAATGGGCTGTGGAAATAGCTTTTGCCAATGAAAAAGATGTGTTTCTGGTTATATATTTAGATGATCTCATAGTGTTTTCCAAATCCGATGAAGATCATTTACATCATTTGAAAATTATTTTTCAGAAATGCAGAAAATTTGGTATCTCACTCAACCCAAAGAAGAGTCTATTTGTTATGGAAGAAGGTTAATTGCTCGAAAACATCATCTCTAAGGATGGCATTCGCATTGATCCTGCAATATGGCAAGCCATTCAGCAATTAGATTTCCCAAGGAACAAGAAAGAGATTCAGTCTTTTAATGGAAAAATCAATTTTTTGAGAAGATTCATCCCCAATCTAGCTGAACATTTGAAAGAGATGACACACATGCTAAAGAAGAACAGTGGGGTAAAGTGGTCTTTAGAGGCTAAGATATCATTTTATGGAGTAAATTTTGCATTATCTGTTGCTCCTATTTTGATTAGTCCATATTATACTTCAGATTTCATTATCTTTTCATTTACATCTAAACATACATTAGCAGCATTCCTAATGCAAAATAAAGATCAAATAAATGAACATCCCATAGCATTCTTCATTCACGGCATAAGAGATGCAGCACTAAGATACAACATCATTGAGAAGCAGACCTTGCTTTGGTGAAAGTTATCAAGGATTTTCGAGTTTATATTCTTTATTCTCACACCATTTCTTATGTTCCTACAACATCGGTGAAAGAAATTCTTGTGCAAACAGATCCTGAAGGAAGGAAGGGAAAATGGATTGCAGCCATGCTAGAGTATGATTTGGAGATAAAGCCTACAAAGCTCATCAAGGGACAAGGTTTAGCTAAGCCTATTGTTGAATCTAATCTACATGCACTAGACATCAATTTGATTGCAGCACTTTTTGAAGAAGAAGAAGACCCATACTTACAGGTGTCCAACATGTTCCTTTCTTCTCTATGGTATTCTGACATTGTCTATGTTTTACAACATTTAAATCCTCCACCAGAAGTTTTCAAAGGTACAGCTAGATCCTTAAAATTGAAAGCTTCAAAGTATTGTATTCTTGATGGTGTCTTATACTGGAAAGATCCTGGTGGCATGCTCTTGAATTGTTTGGTAGAAAATTAAGCTAAGGATGTGATGAAAGATTTTCACAAAGGAGACTGTAGTGGTCATCACTTCTGGAAGACTATAGCAAATAAGATCTTGAGAGTTGGCTTCTATTGGCCCACTCTTTTTCCTTATGTATATAAAATAGTGATGAGTTGTCCTGAATACCTGAGTTTCCAAAGAAAAAGAAAACTTTTTCCATTAGCCTTGCAGCCCATCTCAATTTCAGCTCCTTTTTAGCAGTGGGGTCTTGATTTCATTAACGAGATCCATCCTTCATCATCATCACATCATAAATGTATTTTGACAGCTACATACTACTTCACAAAGTGGATTGAAGCAATTCCAACCAGGCAAGCTACTCATTCTATTATCATTCAATTTATGGAATCTAATATCTTATCTAGATTTGGCTGCTCACAGAAAATAATTACTGATAATTTTTCTACCTTCATGTCAAAAAGGATGGTGGATTTTTGTGCTAAGTACCATATTGTATTAGGACATTCCATTACTTATCATCCACAAGGGAATGGTTTGGATGAATCTTCCAATAAGTATTTGGTTAACATCATCAAAAAGTTTTTAGAAGTGAGCAAGAAGAACTATCATAAAAAGCTCATTAATGCCTTATGGGTGAATAGAGTCACAACTAATAAATTAGTAGGTATGTCTCATTTTCAGTTGGTATATGTAATTGACACTATTTCCTTCATCTCTTGTTGTCCTGGTCATGAAAATTCTGCAAGAATTATACAGCGAGACCAATGATATGCAAAGAAGGATAAACCATATGATTCATCTACAACAGACAAGAGAGGAAGTTCTTCAAAACACCTCTAAAATTTAGGAGAGGATTAAAAATATCTATGATCGCAAGGCCAAGGAAGAAAATTTCAATTTAGGAGATGTGGTTCTTCGATGGGATGCTAGAAATGAAGAAAAAGACAAACATGGCAAATTTGAATACTTGTGGAAGGGACCCTACAAAATTTCTACTTTCAGAGGGAAGAATGCTTTCCTATTGGAGGAAATCAATGAAGAATATTACTCAAGAGTAGCGATTAATGGTATGCTTCTCAAGCACTACCATGTTTGAAAAAGTTCAGAAATTTTATCACCATTGTATATACCGATGTGTTTTTTATGTTCCAGTATCTAAGTGGCTATCGTAGGAGTTTGAAGCCCAAAGAGAAGGCCCTAAGACTTCTTTGGTCAGCTATTCGTTTTATTTTACTTTTGCAGTCTTTTCATGTCAAAAATTCAGTCAGTTTTAAGTCAAATTTTGATTTTATGCATGTCGACTCCATTGCCCAATTAATAAGGCTACTTGGTCTACGGTGTTCTTAACACTTCCAAGGAGCTACCATTCCCAACTGGAGCCAATGTTAGTGGAAATCTTGTTTTCCTGTCACCAGTGATCAAATATGCTTTTACCAAATCTGTCAGGAGTCTCAAAGTTAAATTTTACCATGTCACTAGGTTTACAAAGTAAAATTTGGTCACTAGTTATTTGGTCTAGGAATGATTTAGTCGTTTTAGAAAGTCACATATGTTGGTCACCTACCTCATTTTGAAGGTTTCATAATAAAAATAAGGTTTCCATTTTATCAGTCATCATCATCATTCCATTCAGTTTCAAGTTCTCATTAGGTCATCAGGGTTTCAAGGTTCATCATCATCATGTGTAAATCCAGCGTTAAATAAAGCATGACAACCAACTCTTTGACATTAACTTGAGGAGTTTTAACAAGTAATCATGATTTCAGTTTCAAAGGCTCCAGGATAAAAAGTTCCAGCGTTCAAAAGGTGAAAATGCAACCCAGGTTTCAGCTCTCCAACGTGACTTAGTCTTAAAAGTGAAAACTCAATTTTTTGAAAGGTTTGTGGGGCCCATTTCTTTTCAAAAGGAAAACTAACTTTCCTATTTAAACCAAACAATTCCCAAAATTAGTTTATTTTCCTTTTACTCCCCTTTTTTCATCGAGATATCTCATCCATTGGCGAGCAAAAATTGGGTTTTTAGGCAAAATTAGCAAAAAATTCAAGGCATTGCACTTCTAGAGACTACGCTACACTTGTGCCAGAGTAGCTCAAAATCATCCAGAAACTCAACCAAATTGAAATTTCAAGCTTTCAAATTGTTTTCTTGCTAACCTAGACTCCTCTACAATTAAGTACATCACCTTACTTACCTTTTTATTTAGCAATATGGATTCAGGATTAAGAGTTTTTCATTTAGGGTTTTTAGTGAATTTTTCATGAAATGAGCTAGGGTTGATTGGTTGGTCTAGTTTTCATATGTTAAACATGTAAAACTATCATTCTACACCTCTACACATGTTTAATATACATTATGAACCATTGAACCTACTGCAAATCACCAAATTATTTCACCAAAAATGAAACCCTAGCTCATTCCTAAGGAATTTGGACAGTTCTCCAAGAAACTTTGTTTTTCATTTTTCACAAATACTCATGTCCTTCGTTCCACCTCATTTCATTTTCACAGGTTTCTCACAGTCCATATCCACCTCCTAGAATTTCCCTTGCCATTTTTTCCACTCCACCTATCCATCATTTCATTTTTCACTCATCCTTCACTATTTTTTCTCATTTTCCTATTGCTAGGGTTTCATTCATCATGGAAGGATATTCTTCTCCAGAAAGGAAGAAATACCATAAGGGAGGCAAAATTCTCTTATATCAACCAGCCAACAGTAATGAGATCAATGCATCACCCTTTATCAAACATTGCTTTGAAGATGTGAATTGTCTAGATTTTTGCAAAAGGGTGTGTGAAGTAGGTTTCCATGGACAGTTGATAGATTGGGTTTCCACTCATTTGAAAGGAGAAAGTGCCATTATTGCTGGTGTGGAGTTCACATTTTCAGTGGCTTCTATTTCACTTGCTACAGGGATACCAGATCATGGTGAATATTGGTTTAAGGGGATGAACTTAGATCTTGTACATTACAGGTCCTTCTTGAAAACACCATATAGGGAGACTCATATATATATCATACCTTTTAGATACCATAAATATGCTCCATTGATGAAATTTGTCATGAAATTATTCACCTATGAAGGAAGGTTCTCTAGACTATATGCCTATCACATCCGGCTTCTAATGCACTTTACATCTCAGAAACCTCGAAACATGTGCAACTATCTATGTAGGAGCCTTTCCAAGATGTCAGAGAAGGTAGAGGTGAAAAACAAAGAACACTATCCTAGTCTCTTTCATCATATTTTTATCAAGACTGTAGTGCTCCATTGACTTGCACAGAAGAACATCACATGGGATTCTTTCTTGGAGGCAGCATTGAAATGGCATGAATCCAATATTTCAGTTCAACATTCAAGCATACCAACACAGCAAATCGAGGTTGGGTCCTCATGAAAATCAGTAGATATTCCTAAAGCACCTAGACCTGAGGTGACTAGGATGTACAAAATAGGAAAAAGGGTTGTGTTTACTTCTCATGGTAAGAAAGGGACAAAGCCTTCTACATCAGCAAAACAAGGGTCACCAATGCAAGATAAATATTAACTTGAGCATGAGTTTGAGTTAGTAGACATACAAGAAGAAAATGAGCCCTCAAGCATGTGGAAGATTAGCAAATACAAAGACTCTCAGATCATAGAAATCATGGACAACATGTCAACGGCAAGATTTGTCATTTCACTCTTAGAACAAGAAAACAATCAGTTAAAGGCAAAGGAACTTATCATGGAAAAGGAGCAAGCTAAACTATTGCAGTGAGAAAACAAGGGCAAACCAGTCTTAGAAATCAATGAGCCTGAAGGAACTCAATAACAAGGTAAGGAAAAGAGGACAAGAACCAAAGGGCTTAAGAAAGCATTGAAAGAGGAGAAAAAATACATCTTGTTGGATAAGGAAATAGAGTTAGAAGATAGAATTGCCTTAGAGGTCAATGAAGACTGGGAGTATTGGTTAGACAAGGTGAATGACCTTGGAGAAGCTTCTGTAAAAGGCCAATAGAGACAACCAGCTACTAAGGCATATGGCACATCACTACCAAGCCAAGAATATGATTTGCAATGTCAAGGTCAAACAACTGGAAAACAAGCTCAAAGAAGCCTTAAAGGACCAAAATGAGAGGGGTAACTTAGAGATTGTTTCTGAAGCATCCATGAGGGCTTAATATACTTCATTTTATAGATTTTGACCAGTTTTGAAGAAATTTTGAACATGTTTGGTTTTTTGGATATGTTGGTGCCTTACGTAGAAATTTGGCCAGTCACAGAAGCACAGCACCTTAGCGCAACGCTTTTCCCTCAGGCACTCAAATCAAAAATGGCTTGCATTTTTGGAAAGCCTTTAGCATCCTCTCAAAACCCATTTCTTCATATTTTCCATAAAGGGCCTAAATTTTGAGGAAAAGGGGAAAAGTGGTCAAAAATTAGCTTTTTGGACCTCTTTTTTATACGCATTGCGCTTCTAGAGCGACCTTAGGAGATTGGATTTTTTAAGGCCTTCCCATTGGTAATGTTCAAAAATTCAAGTTTTTCTGGAAACTAGACTTGAAAATCTAGTTGACCGTTCTTTCATATTCATTTGGACCTTCGGAAGGCACCTTAAAGTAGGTTCAAATTCGGCATTGTGCTTCTGCAATTTCCTGTGTTTTTTATTTAAAATTTCACTATTTAAATTTCCTAGTTTTCACTTTGACTTGGTCAAAGTCAAAACTATTGAGGTAATTGAACTTGGTTCGAGTTTAGATGATGTAATCATGAATAAATTCACATGATAGGTTTTTTTATGTTTAATAGGCCTCATTAAGTATAATCCAAATCAAAGTCTACAAGAAGTGTTTGTATATGACCTTCTCACTCTCACATGTTGGTTGAGAGAATCTTGCAATCAGTTCCACCACCTAGGAATTCAACTCTTGAAGGTGGGGAAATGGTTCAATTGAGTCTATATGTACTATTTTTCAATCATAGAGAAGGGTTGGACTTTTTTGGAGGAGGCTTGTATGTTATGATCTTTTTAGCTAATACAGGAGCAGTTGCAACTATTTTTCAGGAACTCTAGTTTTGTGAGTCTATGGTGTTTGTTTAATCTTTCTATCAATTTATAATGGATAAATCATATTTCCTCACATGCTTTGTCTTATGTCTATGAAAAACCTTGCAGTTAAATAGGCATGATTCTTGATTTCATGCTCTTTTTATGTGGTGTTCATAGTTTTGTTTATTTCTTCTAATCTAATGAACTCATACTTACATATGCCCATTAGTCTCTTCAAAAATTTCTAGTCTATACTACATTGACAACATTTCAAGTATACCATAGCCTATTGATACCTAGCTTGTTTCTATACTTGTCTTTGCATTCCTAAAGCCTAGACCTAATCATTTTTTCTACACCCTAGTCTAGCAAACCCTAAATTCTTAAATTCACAAATACACAAACAAACATGCATATCTGGCCTAAAAAATTGTTCTTTAAATCTATTCATTGATAATAATAAAAATTTGAGAGATCCCTTTTTGGCTTAGTAGGGCTAGTTACTGAGTTGAAAGTGGTTCGAGGTTACCTCTTTCGATCTCCTCCTCAACCTAGGAAATTGTAGAGGATAACAAACCCAAAAGTTAGCTTGAGGTGCCTCATGGAGGATTCCACATAGGTCTCTTATTGTTTTTTATTTTTCATTTTTTTTCAAAAATTCAATAGTCTTCAAGAATTGAGTGAGGTGGAAGCCAAGACACCTCCAGTCACCATCACTTCCTTATTGATACTACTGATGAACTCTTCCTTTGACAAAAGAGGGTTTTTGTAGGATTTCAATCTATACCCATTGGCAAGCAAGGGGATAACTTCTTCATAAATGGTTCTTATCTAAACAACCCCATTGTCATGGTACTTTTCTATCACATATGGGCCCAACCATTTAGTCATCAACCTACCTTTGAAATCCTTGAACCTAGAGTCATACAGCAGAGCCCAATCACCTTCTTGAAACGTTTTGTCTTTGATATTTTTTTCATTACAAACCTTTCTTTGTATTTGATTCACCTCTATGTTTAGGAGGGCATGTATCCTGAATTCAGCTAACCCATTGAGCCAAAGCAGCCTCTCTTGTTGTGCCCTTGTAACATCCAAATCCAATTTTGCTACCATTCCTAAAGTGTTGTACTCAAAATCAATGGAGAGAAAAGACTTCTTCCCATAGACCAAATCATAAGGGGTGAAGCCAGAGGTTGTCTGCCAAGTTGTATTATAGGCCCAAGTGGCCTCCACTAGTATGCTAGCCCAATATTTTCTACTTTTTCTCACCACCTTTGTGAGAATGCTCTCCAATGCTCTTTTGGTAACCTTTACTTGTCCATTTTCCTGAGGGTGGTCAGGAGTTGATTTCTTGTGCTTGATCTTATGTTGGCTTAACAGATTCTCAATCAAGTGTGAGGTGAATTGAGTGCCCTGATTTCATGGCTAGCTCTCTAGGGTATCCAAACTTGTAAAACACATTCTCCCTCAAGAACTTGACCACTTTCTCTTCAGTGGCTACCTTGACATCCTTGGTTTCAGCCACTTTGTCAAGTAATCAAATCACACAATTATGTATTTTTTTTGTCCTGATGGTGGATCAATGGGCCAAATAATATCCATGCCCCACTTGTCAAATGGATCAAAAGTTAGTTCAAGTTGCAAAGGCATTTCATCCCTTAATTTATGCACAACTTCATTTATACATGGAGAATATGAGTCGAATGTAGGAAAAACAAAGTTATTGATGTCTAATGGCTAAGTTTATGAATGGAAGTGCTTATAAACCATAGAAAAATCAAGAGATCAAAATGACAATTGCATATATTTCTAAGAAATTTAGAGGAAGTGATCTATTCAACAAGAAATCCTAGGTTATGCAGTAATCAAACAATAAATATGTTTTTGGGTTGTGTGAATGGAAGCCTCAAATTGTGATCCCATAAGGGAGATGAGGCAAAGGCCACTATCACAAGGTTTGTAGATGTGTTTACTGTCACTATTGTACCACTGATCTATCTATCTACAAATGGAATAAAACTAAGTAATCATCCAAATACTTGCAAATTAAACAAAACCAAAATCACTTCAGAAGCTAAATATGAATGTAATCTAAGCATACATGTATAGAAAAAGGAAATCCTACTGCTAGGGTTGCACCCTAGCCTAATAGATTCAGCCCTCTAAGTCAAATCAGTGTTGGATCAAGGGAATGATTTTCATTTTCATTAAAATATCAAAAATACATAAGATTTATCAGTCACAATGTCTTAGGTTTCCCCATTCTCTAGCACATGTCACATTGGCTAATATATCTTCTTGCATATTAGTGGAGAGTGGGCCAATAGTAGCCAACTTGTAGTACCTTGAAGGTTGTCCTCTTGGCTGCAAAGTAACCTCCACAAGGCACCTCATGACAGGCTAGAAGGATGTCAAAAACTTCCTCCTCCCTAAAACATCTTCTCAGAATTTGATTTGGGCCTAGCTTGAAGAGATTGCCCCCAATCCAAGTGAATGGGGCACTTTTCCTTATAATTCTAATCTTTTCATTGGAGGACATATTTGGAGGGAACTGCGCAACCACTAAGTAGTTGGCTATGTCATAAAACCACGGAGAGAGAACTGAAATAGTGAATAAATGCTCATTTGGTAGTTGGTCATCAACCATTCCATCCTCACCTGCAGGCAAAGCCAGTCTGCACAAAATATCTGCAACTACATTTTCTCTACCAGGCTTATCAATGATAGTTAGATCAAACGATTGTAACAAAAGCAACCATATAATAGTTCGAGCATTCACATTAGGATTGTTCATCAAATATTTAATAGTAGCATGGTAAGTATGTACAAAGGTTTGGTAACCAATGATGTAATGTCTAAATTTATTCAAGGAATGGACAACAGTTAGGAGCTCTTTTTTAGTGACAGTATAGCTCAATTCAGCCTTGGATAGATTTTTGTTGATGAAGTAAATGGCATAAGATAACTTGTCATCTATTTGGCTTAGAGCTACTCCTATAACCTCATAAGAGGCATCGGCATGGACATGGAAATGAAGAGCCCAATTTGCGCCTCGGAGTATAGGTGCAGTAGTCAACTTGTCCTTTAGGGTTTCTAGTGCCTCTTGGTATCTTTCTAACCATAGCAATTTGGAGTCCTTGGCCAATAGTCCAAACAAAGGTGAGGCTAATTTGCTGAAGTATTTTATGAATCCCCTATATTATCCTGCTAAACCTAATAAACTTCAAACACCCCTTTACTTCTGAGGAGTAGGGACCCTCTTTATGATAGCGATTTTATTTGGGTTCACTTGCAGTCCTTCCTAGGATATTGATTGACCTAAAACATTCTCTGCAGTCATCAAGAACTCACACTTATTAGGACTAAGGGATAAATTCATTTCAATGCATTTGTTTAATACTTTTCCCAAGTTAGAGAGAGCCTCCAAGAAATCACACTCATGAGGGGTTAAATCATCCATATAAATTTCCACAGAGTCATGGACTTGCTCTAAAAAGATGCTCAGGACCACCCTCTGAAAAGTGGTAGGGGCATTGCATAGTCCAAAAGGAAGGACCCTATAAGAAAAGGTACCCCAAGAACAGGTGAAGGTGGTTTTGTCTTAGTCCTCTGGGTTGATATGGATGTGATTGTAACCACTAAATCCATCCAGGAAAGAGAAGAACTTTTTTCCTAACAAACCACCTAATACTTGGTCAATGAAAGGTATAGGGAAATGGTCATTTTTTGTGACTTTGTTTAGCTATTTGTAGTCCACATTGATCCTCCACTTCCCATTTTTCTTTGGAACCAGAACCAGAGGAGATACCCAATCACTATTTGAGATGGGGTAAATGAACCCTGCATCTAACAACTTATGCATTTCTTCTTTGACTATATCATTGAGGGTTAGGTTCATTCTCCTTTGAGGTTGGCACACTGGCTTGGAACCTTCCTTGATGTAAATGTGGTGAGTACATGCTAAAGGGTGATCTCCCTTCATCTCCTTATAACTTCAGGCAAAGGCATCCAGATGCTTTCTTAGCACGTCGCATAACTCCCATGGAAAGTTTTAGGGGCTAATATTTGCACATGGGCTAATTTTCCATGATTTTTCCGAAGAAAAGATTCACCAATTTCCATTTTTATAAAAATAATTCGCTCAAATTTTACAGTATAAAATTATTTTACCTTAAAAATCACCAACATTATATAGAGAGTATATATAAAGTCATTATAAAATTGAATAATTTTACAAACACATCAATAAAAACTTCATAGTTTGCATATTAGGGACTAGTAAGATTCGCCAATGTTTCTAAACTTCAAGATAATTTTCCATCCTTGAAATTATCCCTGATAACTCCTTTTCTTGATGTGAAGAGAGAGGGGTTGATTTTCAATTTTATTTTTGGACCAAATTCTATCATCTTCACAAGAGTAGGACTTGATTCAACTAGGCACAAATTAGTTCAAGGGTTATCTTCATCTTTCTTCACTAACGCCTCAAGGGACATGGTGTTGGGGGGTTGATTCTGAAGGATTTTCTCAATTAGGTAGCCTTCATCAGGTTGCCTCACTCCTATAGTAGCATCTAGGGTATAGATTATGGAAGAGTAGACTTCATCTTCCTCCTCGTCTTCTAACCATAAAAGTAATTCATGCTCTAGAGATGGTTGAGCAGGAGGGTACACGACCAATTTTTTGAATAAATGCCCATTTTTAATGGTCATATTCCCATCCTTGAGCCTATGTAAGCATTAGCAGTGGCTAACCATGGCCTTCAAAGGATGAGAGGATAACCATTGGATTTGGCCTTAGGTTGGGGAACTAAGAAGTCAACAATGTATTCCCAGGAATCAATGGAGACCATCACATCCTCAAAAACTCCCTCAGGAGCTACTATGGACCTGTTTGCAAGCTACATCAAGACTGTTGGGGTCTTTATTAATGATTTCTTGAATTGCCACAACATAGGCAGGGTAAGATGTTTCCCCATTGTAGACCTATTGTGTATGTTTGTTGTTTAGGTTTGGATTTGGTTGAGAAGGCATCTTAGGTTGCTTAGGTGGAGCAGGGTGAAGGATTTGTGGTTGAGATGGAGGTGGAGGCAATAAGGCTAGAGATTGATTGTATGGGGGCCTCCACCCCTGGGATAGTGCATTCCACTGAGGTTGTGGAGGAGTATATGGCTGAAATGGTTGGTTGGCAGGTTGGGAATGGTATTGAGGTGAAAAATACTAGGGAGAAGGTGTGGACCATGAAGGATGAGCAGGAGGGTACTAAGGGGGAATGGATGCATTTTGGTTAGGGCTATAATATGAATAGGATGCCCCTTACATGCCTTCTTGGTATGGTTGAGGTCCTTGAGGCCTCCTTTGGCTGATATAGTAGAATTGTCCAGACACCCCTTCAATTCCTTGATACAAAGCTTTCAATATAGGTAGAGAATGACACTTCTCTGTGGAGTGGTTCCCCTCACAAATCAAGAATATCTCTATAATATTCAATTCACATTCATTTCTAGGGTGCCTTCAGATGCATCTGGGGAAAAAGACAGTTAAGGCTCTTTCTGCTTCCTCCTGCTTCCTCCTACTTCCTCTTGATCTCCATGGTGTCCATTTGCAGAGAAAGGGTATGCAACATTTCACTCTTAAAGTCTTCCAACATGTTCCCAATTTCACTTTTTATAGATGTGTTGGAGGAGGATGAACTGGCCAAAGTTTGACTAGCCCTACACTTCTTTCTGGCTGCCCTAGAATGATTTTTGAAAACTATCTTGATATCATCATAGGGTAGTAGATAGATGTCCCCTCTTGACAGCATGTTTAGGTTTTCTACGAGATATTCCCTGATCCCTCTAAGAAGGACTATCTTAATTTATTTTGGATCGATGGTGAACCTAACCCTTTTTTAGCTGATTTTGAACCTTTCCTCATCATCTTATAAAGGCTCATCATGCCCCAAAGTCATTCTAAAAATTTCCTCTTTGGTATCTTTATACCTACAATAATCCCTGTACTTATTGTTGAAGTCTTGTTACATTTGAACCTAGGTGGTGATGTTGTCCCTAGGTAACCCCATGAAAAGCACAAGGATGCATCCTTGAGGGTGGATGGAAGCAATTTGAACTTCTGGTCACCAAAGGTATAATCATATGTTCAACATATGATAGCAAACTCAAACAAAAAGGTATCCGGGTCCTTTCAGGTCAAGCCATGGAAGTGAGGAAGGGAAGAAGGGCTTATGTTTTTCATCTTAGCATCTCCATTACTTTCTCTGATGGGAAAAGCACCCTCAGCTTTATTTTCAACTCCTTCTCTGTCTTCAATCCCATTTCTATTTTCAGCCATGGTGTAGGTTTGTGGAATGGTCTCTTCTTCTTCCCCAATACGCTCTTCAAAGATCTCTACTTGTTCACCTAATGGGTCCTCTATCTCACAGCCACTGAAGAAGAGGTAAGGATGGTTGTTGTTGTGGTGCGAGTATTTGGAAAAAAATCTAATTTTTTCTTTCCGATTAGGAATTATAAGGGATTTTTTTTATTTATTTAATTTTTTTTATTGTATTTAAATTTTTTTTTTTCAGGGTCTTTTTTCAAATTACTTGCCGAACATAAAGAGTGGAATATTTCACTATTTTACTCAAATGAACACCTGCAGATTGGGAAGAAAGAAATATTCGACTATGTTTGTGAATGGACATACCGTAGTAGGAATTTGGGAAGAAGATAAACGCTTGCAACTATTTGCTGACAAAAAAAAAAAAAAAAAAAAAAAAAAAAAAAAAAAAAAAAAGTAGAAATCACATCTACTAATACACCTCGCCGACAACGGAGGCAAAAAGTGAAGAGCACTAGTATTGCAGCAAGAATTTTGCAACTCCTAGGGCTACTAACTTTACTTCATCAACTTGAGGTTCATACAAACTTGGAGGTGACAGTTTTGTATACACAGTAGATGCAATGGTCTGCTCTTGTCACTTTTCAACTGGGGCAATAGACCACTAGGGTTTTTCAAACTAGTCTTTATTGAATAGAAGGAGTCTGACTACCAAATGGCAAAGGGAAAATTATTCTTAATGCAAAAAGGGAATGTTGCTTACTCTAGGAAATGAAAGTATTGAATTGTAAGGTGCTATAAAGTGACGTGAAATCTTCTAACCAAGAATCTACACATTTTTCTTTCAAAAGAGACCTAACTTAACCTTTTATATAACATTTAGTTGTCTTGACTAAATGAGCATGGAATTTCATCTAAGAAATACTACTAATGTTGCATGCATATTGTTATGAAATCAGCTCAAGAAAAGATAGAAAAGATATATCAACACCTTAGAATTCAGCCTCTTCGAGGGGGCAACCTCCTTTACATTACATAAATGAACAATTCTTGGATGATACAAATGAAAATACCTCCTTT
>APFE030854309.1:3553-57144 GCA_000404065.3 Pinus taeda | reverse complement strand
AATTTCGACCAATGAATTACAAGATATGGTTGGATTCATTTCTTATTTCTCGATGTGATCTTTCACTTCTTGCACCTTTTTCTTCTTGATATGTCCTTCTATTTTGAGAGTTTGAGGAGTCGTAATTCTTGCCAATGCTTTACAAGATATGGTCTGATTCATTTCTTCTTTCTCTAGGGTGGGGTCCTGGCGTATATCCTCTTCTTTTGATGTTTCCTGATCCTTTTCTTCCTCCTCTTCATATTTTATGTAAAGTAATTTCTTCTCAGCACACTTATGACCTTTAGTGCATTTTCTATCACAATTATAACAAAGCCCTTTTTCTCTTTTTTCTTCCAATTGTTGTGGTGTAACCTTTGTAGATTGTGGAAGGCTAGGAGAAACAACACTTCCATCTTTATAGTTGTGAGGGGTATGCTTCCTGGTTTCCATAATTTTTCTTTCCACTATGTCACAAAGCCCTTTTATTCTTTCCAATTGTTGTGGTGTTACTCTAAAGAAGGTGTTGCTCTTTGTATCCTCATAATGTGCTATCATTTCCTCCATGAAAATTGACCACATAACAATTTGTTTACGAGAAAAAAGCCCTTCATACCATAAAAATTGATCTGGTTCTAAATATGAAGATGCAATACATACCTTTTGTAATAGTGGTACACCATGTAGATCAAAATATTGCTCCATTTGAAGTATCGAATTTATGGGATCCTTGCCATCAAACTTCCTCATCTTGCTTTTTCTTGATTTTAGGAGCTCGATCTTGAAATGACTGTAACTTTGTACTTTCATATTTTTAAGTTTTGAAATTGTGACCTGTACTAGCCCTCTGCGTCCTCTTTCCAATGCCACCAGTCTGATCCAAATTGGATTTTCCAAGAAAGAGTTGTGCACAATCTCCCAAGATGACCTGATTATAGACCTTTCCAGAAGAGCGAACTTGTATGAAGTTCCACGTGTCACTGTTTCGACCTTTGGCACTGAACAATATATACAAGAAACTACAGTTTGTCCTCTTTCTATACCTTCTTACAAAATTTCAATCCAATGCTCAAAGAGAAAGTTATGACGATTTTCCCCAGGTCACCTGCTTGGAATGTAATTCAGGAGTCTCCAACAAGACCAAATTCCTCATATCATATCTCCGCAAATATAGCACAAAAAGCTCTGAAATTCAGACCTGAGCTTTAGCGCAATGTCTTCTCAAATGGGTTTTTTTTCAACTTCTGAAACATCGCAGAAAAAAATTATAGCGCAAATGCCACAATGACCTGCTAGGAGCAGTGAAACCCTAGAATCCAAAGCTCTGATGCCAAATGTTATGAAACCAGCTCAAGAAAAGATAGAAAAGATATATCAACACCTTAGAATTCAGCCTCTTCGAGGGGGCAACCTCCTTTACATTACATAAATGAAAAATTCTTGGATGATACAAATGAAAATACCTCCTTTCTATATATAGGAGTCTAAGGAGTCATAACATAATCAGAGCCGACACAACAATAATAATGTAAGGGCACAATAACAAAAATAGTGCGCTTCTATGGGGCACAATAGTAATAATATGGGCACTACATGGGTAAATCAATATAATAGGTGGGTTGTACTAATAACAATAAGGGGTTACACAAGTACTATAAGGGCCTAACACATATGCTACCTTAGAAATTGTAGAAAAAGCCTTTCTGATTTTCAGTTTTATGAGTGCAAATGCTAATTTAACCAATTTGTTCTTTGGAAGGGGAGACAAGTATGGGGGAATAAGTCTGGAATGGTGTCAACGTTATGGAAGCAAAGTGGAGGCCCAACCTAAGCTCAGATGACCATTTCTACTCAATTCGGGCTTAAAATAGGTTGTTATAGGGTTTCTTGTAGTACTATAAGATATCCTAGTTCTACTACAGGATGCCCTATTTTACTACAGGAAATAGGCCGACAGCTTATAAGGAGGTAGGAAAGGTATAATGAAGTGTGGGAAAAGTATCTAATGGGGAATTAAGTCATAAAGGAGGTGCACACTACCCAAGGCTCAATCCAAGGCTTCAAGATGGTTGGACTTGCTCAAGGAAAATGTCCATTTTGCTTAGAAAACAAGAATTGTGATTAGGTTTTGGTGGACTTTGGCAGCGTAGGTGGAGAAGACGTGGATGATGCTGGTGATATGAGGTCTCCCTGCAAATCAGAAGCTCCTGCAACAACATACACTATTTTCTTCATTTAAAAAGCTTCATTTATACATGGAGAAGATGATTTCAATGTAGGAAAAACAGAGTTATTAATAGCTAATGGCTAAGTTTATGAATGGAAGTGCTTCTAAACCATAGCATACTCAAGAGAACAAAATGACAATTGCAAATACTTCCAATAAATTTTGAGGTAGTGATCTATTCAATGAGAAACACTAGGTTATCTAGTAATCGAACAATAAATTTGTTTTTGGGATGTGTGAATGGAACCCTCAAATCATGATCCCATAAGGGAGATGTGGCAAAGGCCACTGCCACAAGATTTTCTGAAGTATTTACTTTCAGTTTTCTACCACTGATCTATCTACCCACGAATGGAAGCAAAATAAGTAACCATCCAAATACTTGCAAATTAAACAAAACCAAAATCACTTCAGCAACTAACTATGAATGTAATATAAGCATACATGTACAGAAACAGGAATCTCTGATGCAAGGGTTGGGACCTAACCCAAGAGCTCCAGCCCTCTGAGTCAACTTAGTGTTCGACCAAGGGAATGCTTTTAATTTTCATTAAAATATCAAAAATACATAAGAGTTATCAGTCACAATCTCTTATCTCGAAAATGCCTCTTGGCTATGACAACAAAATGTCGAATCATAATGAGGCTCTATGCCTTCTTATTTATACAATTTAAGCTACCAAAAACTTCCTTAAATTTAGTTGGCTTGGCTCCCAACTCGAGATCAACTTATCTTCAACTATCACTGGCTTGGTTGCCAATGACCTCGGCGGCTTGTCTACTTCTAACTCTGAGTTGATGAGATCTAGTGGAGGAATCTTTGAGTGAGTGAGAAGTTAATGACGGAGATACAATCTCTTAAAATCCCTCTTGCTTATCTACTTCACATTCCTGTACTTAAATTAGCCAAAATTGCTCCAAATCCTACAATTGAATCACATTATGCCACATGACATAACATCTCATCTTTACCGCTTCTCACTAAGAAAAATATAACAAAACATGTAAATAAATGTGAGAAAAGTTGATTTTAATATGCTAGAGAGTGGCATTAAGGTCCAAAATATTTACCTATTGATGAGCCTCATCAATACTCCTCCCATCTCCTTTGTTGGTGCATGATGTACATCCTCAACATATCCTCCATAATCCTATTGACCCTTTCTGTCTATGGATGATAAGTTATATTGAAGACCAACTCTATCCTCAAAACCTGTAAACAAATCCTTCCAAAACTTAGAAGTGAACTTAGCATCCCTGTCCAACATAATCTTTTTTCATAACACCATGCAACCTCATTATCTCCTTGATGAAGACATGTGCCACCTCACTAGTTTAATAAGTAGTCTTCACTAGAATGAAGTGAGCTACATTGCTCAACCTATCGACCACAACCATGATAGATTCATGCTGCCTTGATGTACTCAGAAGACTTGCAATGAAATCCATGGAAATGACCTCCCATTTCCATTTCAGAATCAAAATAGATTGAAGAAACCCACCTAGATTCTTACACTCTGTTTTCACCTGCTGACAATCCAAACATCTAGCCACAAACTCTGCCACTTCCTTATTCATATTCAGCCAATAGTAGAAATTCTTCATTATTGTCAACATCTTTTGATATCTTGAGTGACCTGAATATGGATTGTCATGAAACTCCCTCAAGATAAGATTCTTGAGCCCATTTTCATTTGGCACATAAATCTTGTCCTTGAATCTCACCAAACCATCTGCCATGAGATGATAGTCTACATCCTCATCACTGGTACCCTGCTATAACCTGTGTTTAAGATCCTTGTACCTATCATCCTGTTGTCCTACCTATAAGATCTGATCTTGTAAATATGTTCCATATGAGCTCACAACTGCAACATGGTCCATCTGCACTCTCCTACTAAGATCGTCTACAACCTTATTCTCCTTCCCTTTAAAATATCTACTCTTAAATTCAAAATCACTAAGGGTAGCCAACCATCTAG
Source organism: Pinus taeda (assembly GCA_000404065.3). NCBI lineage: Eukaryota > Viridiplantae > Streptophyta > Pinopsida > Pinales > Pinaceae > Pinus > Pinus taeda. The sequence continues at coordinate 52,956 of APFE030854309.1, read as the reverse complement.
CTTGCCTAGCATTCAGATTCAGTTGGTCAAACAAATATCTCAACACACTGTGATTTATAATCAATACAAACTTCCTTCCAAGAAGATAATGCCTCCACATCTTCAAGGCATGAATAATAACTGCCAACTCAAGATCATGAGTCACATAGTTATGCTCGTGTTCATTCAATTTCCTTGATTCATAACATACCACCTATCCCTCCTGCATCAAGACTCCACCAAGTCCTCTCTTGCAGGCATCTGTACACACCAAAAACCCTTTATCCAGATTTGCAATCTTAAGAACTGGATCATTTGTCAACAACTGCTTCAATTACACATTCCTCTATCCATTCAAATTTCTTACCTTTTCTTTGTAATGATGTAATAGGATAGGAAATCTATGAGACGTTCCTAATGAACCTCTTGTAGTAACCTACTAACCCCATGAATGATCCGACTTCCTCCACATTCTTAGCAGTTTCCCACTTCATGATAGCCCTTATCTTTTCCAGATCCACTATTATGCCTTATTTGAAAACAATATGCCCCAAGTAATGTACCTTTGTCTGAAAGAAATTGCATTTACTGAGTTTGGCATACAATTGATGCTCTCTTAGCAATATCAATGTTGCTGCTAAATTTTTGGCATGCTCTTCCTCATTTCTAGAATATATCGTTATATCATCAATGAATACAATACAAACTTGTCCAGATAAGGACACAATACACTATTTATCAAGTGCATAAAAGTAGTAGGGGCATTAGTCAAACCAAAAAGAACTACAAGAAACTCATAATGCCCATGCTTATTCCAGAAAGAAATCTTGTAGATGCCCTCTTATTTGATGCATACCTAATGGTATCCTAATCTAAGATCAATATTCGAGAACATCGTTGCTCCCTTCAACTGATAGAACAAGTCATCAATCCTCGATAATGGTTACCTGTTCTTAATTTCCACCTTATTTAACTTCCTGTGATCAATGCACAACCTGAGAGTACCATCCTTATTCTTCATGAAAAATATTGGTGCACCCCAAGGTGATACACTTAGCCTAATACATCCTTTTTCAAGCATTTCCTTCAGCTGCAACTTCAGCTCTACTAACTTTGGTGTGCTCATCCTACAAGGTGCCTTTGATGTTGGTGCTCCTCCTGGTACTAAATCAATAGAGAAGTCCACTTCCCTGTGGGGAGGAAAATCTGGAATATCTATTGGAAACACATCCTGAAATTTTTTTAATACAGGGTACCTTTTGAAGATTTATGCATCCTCAACATCCTTAACCTTGCCACTGGAAATATGAACTGCAAACATCACACACCCTTTCCTGCAACTACGCTTAGCTTGCATAGTTGTAATCATTCTAACTGATGTAGGCTTATTCTTTCCCTACAAGATTCTATTTTCCCCATTATCATCTAGGAACTCAATGGCCTTGTCATACAATCTACTTTGGTCCTGTGAACATACAACCAATCCATACCCAAAAGCATACTATATGATCTCAATGGTAGTACATTCAGATGTGCTAATGTAGGCATATCATTCAACTCAAATGCATAATCTCTTACCTAGTGATGAACTCTCTTCTTAGTACTTGTAGCCAACTGCACCAACCAAGACTATGTATGCACTTATTTTCTCAAACCACACTTATCCACCAGGTCAGGATTATCATAACTATAATTAGATCTAGGATCAATCAAAATAGGAACAATTCGACCACAGAGCTTACCTTCCATCTCAATAATAGATGTCTAGTGATCCGCCTACTTGTTATCCACAACTGCATAAATATGAGGAACGATATGACCAACATCCCTAACTGTACCTCCTTAGCATTATAGATCTTAGGCCTGCCACCCTGTTAGAATGAACAATCCTTATTATGATCATTGCCACATATCCAACACTGCAATGGCCCCATGCCATCACCTTTATTTTGTTGCTCTCTAGGTTGTGACCCATGTCCCTTCTTAACTGCATTGAACTTCTTGTAAGGAGAAACATTTTATTTCTCACCTACATCTTGAGGTCTTCCCCACTTCGACGGGCACTTCCATTTAACTTTCTCATTCCCCTTCAAATAACGCTTAGGATAAACTTTTCACTTTGACTACTCATAAAAATGCTTCAAATTTCGGATGGCCTCCTCCAATGATCTAAGCTCATAAAACTCAATTTGGTCTCTATATACTACTGGGAACCCACTGATGAATCTATGAATCTTAGTGTTACCGGGAATAGTGTCCACTCGGATGCTGCTATTCCCACTAAGATGGGTGGCTATCTTAGAAACAAACAAGTAAAGTCTACTATTGTTTTCTTTTATGGAAATAAACAAGAGGAGAACCAAGAAGACCAACCTGAGTCTCGTGCTTGATTTCCTCTCCTTCTTGATAGAGCTTCGTTGTTTCTTCTTCGTCTGCCCAGCTTCAAAAGAGAACCTGTGGAATCACAGCAACATACTACTATTGAAGAAACAGAGATCTATATCCGTAAATAACACAGGATCAAATGTATGTTAACCATATAAATGCATATATAAACAAGTACACAAGAATATGGAAGAAAACAAGAATAGATTTATTAAGATGAAAAGTAGCAAGAGGATTACAACCATATGCTCTGACCCAGCATCATCCTCCAGCTAGGAAGCGCTTCTTCACCTCAAGCAAAGCTTAGATCACCCAACGCCACGAATGTACACCAGAAAACCAACAACACTTCTCTATAAGATACAAAATTCCAGCCTCTAGATCTCTGTGATGAGGGATCCATAAATAGATGATTACAGAGAGGTGAGTCATCTTCTGGGATCTTGATTAGTGTCCTCTCTTTGGTAGTTCCTGCTTCCACTTGGAGAATGATGATCTCTTACTCATCCCTGGTCGAAAATAGAGAGGCAAGTGTCAGAGGGGAAGCTTCTAGAAGATTCCATGATCTTCCACCTCGCATTTTTGTCTCTGCCATTTGTCCATTCCCGACCATCACACCCTATAGAGGAGCAAATTAGTATGCATCGCACCTTGTACACTAGGAAGGTGATATGCATCACACCCTCTGCATTGAGCTTTCAGTATGGTCCAGTTTTGACCATTTATGAGCAGTTTTCAGTGGAGAACTTCTAGGAGATGATGTAATCAGCTGACCTTGCAACACTTTTAGGGACTTAGGAGCCCTCAGTTTATGGACATTTATGATTGGGTCTGAAGTGCCCAAAAATGTCTATAACACTTAGCCTTCTCATCCTTGAGGTAAGGCACATACCTCAACAACTCCAGGAACCTACTAGTATACTCATCATCTGTAATAGAACTCATCTGCAGCTCATAAAATTCCCTAGCTATATCATCATAGTATCTCTCTGATAGGTACTTCTTCTTGAAGATTCTATCGAACTCATCCCAAATCAACTCTTCTTCCCAAATTCCCTTGACATTCTTGACATCTTCCCACCAAATATCTGCTTTTCCTTTAAGACTAAAGGTGGTTATTTTGGCTTTCATGTTCTCTAAATAGTTATGTAATAAGAAGAATTTCTTCATCCCAATCAACCATGCCTCTGCATATTTTGACTTCTTCATTTCTCCATTGAATGTAGGAGGCTTTACTTTCTTGAACTCCTCAGGCAAGTGATCACCCCTCCCATAAGCATCATGAAAATGACGATGGTGATAATGTCTCCTAAATGAGGAACTAAAATGATGCCCATAAATACCACTCCTCCTATTAGGTGTATTCATTGATATTCTGCCTCTAAATATATTCCCTCTATCCAACCTGTATCTAGACTGAGACCTACTACCATACGTTCCATTATTTTTATCTTCCTGCTCTTGACTGATCCTCAATTGTCCTCGTCTCTGTAAATTTGAAAATATCTGAAGAATCATTGCATTGACTTCTTCCTACCTTTCCTAAGCCCTTGCAAGTCTTACCTGAGCCTCAACCAACATTTCATTGTATGCTTCGCAACTTCTAATCTTTTCCCTCAAACTCATCAATGTATATGCTATACCAGGAAAATACTCATATCCTTGCTTCCCAACTAATCTGTAAGGAGAGTCACAAGAACTATAGTCTACCATTTTTTTCATCATTTCTGATTCTCTTCTTCCTGGAAGTAAGCCATGTCAAATAAACCAAATAGATACCAAAATCAAAACCATACCTCATGACATATAGGGGAGGCTTATCTCATCTGCAAAATCAGTCCACATTAGCATAATACATATATAATCATAATCATATCAATATAATAGCATCATGCATGACCATACCAACTGTATACCATGACCCCATGCATGAAAACCATAACCTTGACAACATAAGATTTTACTCAAAGAGAGCACAACCTGCTTTGATACTACCCTGTAACCGCCTCCTCCCACATTTACCCACTTTCTCCAGTCTACCCAGAGTAAACATGAGATGAGGGTCACTATGATAAGACTCAACCTACTATATGACCTTAAGGAAATGGAGTTGACAACTTAAGACCTTATTGTCTTCCCTTAGTTGTTACAAGACCTCTAGGAGCTACCCAACTCCTCCAGGTATCCAACCCCTAAGCTAACTCTATTTCTCACTGACCTAAATCCTAACTCACTCCCTTGACAAGGTTTGCAAGTGACTGTAATCCTTCAGTTACCATTAGACTTTTACCCAGTGACTATGGAATTTTACAATCAGTTCTCTGCCAGCGACCCTAAATTCTAAGCCAATTTTTCAGGGCTAGGACTCAGGCCTCTGTCCATAATTAAATGAAACTTATAGAAATTATAAATAACATGGAAACAAATCTTCTAATCCAAAAACTTGAAGGACTTGACCTTGCCCCAACCAGGACAAACATTTTGTCAAACACTTGGTAAACATCCAACTTACAGGTCATGAATGCATATTTTAACACAAGGATTTGAAACTTATCTGAGGTTTAACAAGAAGGGCCAATGCTTTATCACAATAGTTGTCATAACACCAATTAGGTCATGCATTCATTAACCATACATTCATTAATTAAAATGTGATAAGAGCCATACTTAGATTTTTTATATAACTAAGCTTATAACCAAGATATAACCATGTAGATAACAATGATATAAAACCCATTAAATTCACATAATAAAAAGTGCAATTACTCATCAAATACAAGAGAAACTTAACTCTTATTAACCATATGCAAAATCCAACCAAGTCAGGGACTTCCACGTACCAATCAACCATAGATTGGTTGGACCAAATCTTTCTTTCAGTCAATCACCCCCATGCCATACCAAGTATGAATGTGGGATCTCATGGGATAAATCAATCCATAAACAACCAAAGGAATCCAAATGTTAAACCACCTCCACCCTCACCATATCGTGACCTCACCTAAACCCGTCCCAAGATCACAAAACCAAACTGAGCTTGGATGCCTCGGAATTCCTTCACCATCCCTTGAGGAATTTTCCTATCTCCACCCACCTATTGAGGGCGTCCGGGAGAAAACCCATCTCCACCCCCAACCCTTGGGATTTTCCTGAGACCACCTCACCCAAATCCAAAACCTTTCAGTAATCCAAAGCTCAACCAAGAAAGAATCCCATCGCACCATGGCTATCCAGAAATGGAAAGGCAAGGCTAAAACCACTATTGAAACCTAGCAAAAGCCATGCCAATGACAACAAATGAACAAAATACACACATGCATAAGCCATGCATGCCAAAATTAACTAGGAAATCATACATGCAACCTGTTACCTACAATTATTCTTGTTGAACCTACTTGATCCAAACTTTCCTTGCTTGATCCTTGCTTTCCTTTGCTTTCCTTGTCTTTCCTTTACTTGCTTTCTTTCCTTCTCCTCTTGGTGCTCTTCTCCTCTTTGAGACTAATTCCAAAACTCAACTGAAAAAAGGCCCCAAATTGATGCTCTAATGTCTTTTTATTATTGATTCCTCTAATTTCCTCATTTTACTTAATTTTCCTTCAATTTATTGCTCACACGCAACCTATGACCTTTCACATCCTTTTTCTCCTATTTTCCTTTATTTTCATAAAATAAATATCAACAATTCCTTTTTTCCTTTTCAAATACTTTGCTAATTTCCCCTTAGCCCTAATACACAACAAGTGATTCCCATTAAGATACTTCACCCAACATTCAACTTGGAATAAGTGTCCCACGACCTTGGTCTTATTTTGCCTTTATTAACTTTATTGCATGAACTTTTAACTTGGGGTTGTTACATAAATCATGCACAAGTGTGTGCCTTTGGCACCTATTTTTAGTAGGAATTAATGAGGTAGAGAGGAAAATGAGTTTCAATTGAACACTTGATTTCAGTGGCATTTGACCTTATAGGTCAACCTCCTATCAGTGGAGAGTATTTGCATGGTTGGTGGTTTATCAAGGTTTTATCACGAAGTCCATATTATCTAAATCTCGATTTACATACGGAGTATCTACATAGTGTAGGAGGTCCTTTTAGTAATTCATGTTGTAAGAGTGTCCATGAGAGATTTTGATTTATTTTATAAGAGCATGCATGATATATTTACTTTCCCCTTTCCCTTCCCTCTCTCTATGTGTGAACACCCCAATTGATATTATGGTTAACGATTCATATATGAGTCTCCAAATCCACCCCCCAACAACCCTATCTAACCTATCAATTCTCTACTTTCAAGGAACAAAAAAGTTAAAGAAGTGAGTAGGTTTTGGAATACCCTAACCTAATATTTTGGTTAAAGAACCATACCCACAAGTAAAAGGTATCCCTTGAAAATGTGTTTCATATAAAATATCCTTCCCACTTTATCTCATTGAATATATTCAAAAACTAATTAGAATTTTACTAAAAATGCATTCAATATGCTATGATCTATCATTATCATGCCATTAAGATAAAATCATTTTGTAGGCATGAGAGTTGCATTCAGATACTTTACTTAAGATTTTAGATTCCCTTTATTTTCTATAAAGATGGTGCAAAAGCCATGACTCAAAACAGATTTAGTCTTTTCCTATAAGAGCATCCATGATAGTTTTAGTTCCCCTCCCCCCCCTTCCCCCCCATTGTGAACATATCATTAGTGTTATGGTTAAGGATCTATATCTAGAAGAACGAGATCTCTAAACCCACCCTCCACCATGCATGTCTATCCCAACACATCTTTAATTATGAAGGAATAAGATAATAAAGAAAACGAGTACCTTTGGAACATTTTGACTTGATATTTGATTAAATATCCATATCTACCAATACAATATCTCTTGAAAATCAATTTCATATATAAAATCAATTATCTTATTAAATATCTTATAAAAGAAATATATTCAATATCCATTCATCTATCATCATGATGCCATAAAAATTATAATCATTTTATTGAGACAAAAGCCAAATGTGTCATATAATAATATTGTTTAATTCCAAATTCCATTTATCTTAATAATCATATCATTAAAAATCTATATCTACTAATAAAATATCTCTCTTGAAAATACATTTATATAATAATCAATTAAACTTTATTTTACAAAAGAAATCACAAAAATTACATATCATTAATATAAAATATATTCAAGATACATTCATATATATCATTATCATGTCATAACAATATAGTATTTGTCATTTTGTCATATATATATATATATATATATATATTTTCAAAAATTCATTTTATCTTTATAAATTTTAAATTCTCTTTTTATCTCTTCACCAAATTCCCTTTTATAAAAATGAATTCCAAATTGCTTTTTCTTTACCAAATTCCCAAGATGGTGAAAAAGCTAGACTAAAAAAAAATCATCAAAAACGAAGAATTCATATACTTTTTCTTGAATCATTTAGGGAGGAAAAAAAAAAAAAAAAAAAAAAAAAAAAACTTTCTCTTAATCATTTCTAAGATGATGTTTACTTTATTCAAGCAGTTGCATGATGCATTAGAGTCATTGTCATTAACACCTCACCTTTATTCCCTCCACGACACTATGAAGACCAATAAAAAATAATGTAATCAACAGATCCTATGCAATCACCCGACCTATCTAAATGGGATCAATTACAAACCCTTAAGGTCCACTAATGTAATAATAAAATCACTCACGGTATTCAGTGGGCTCCACAAACTACCCTCCTTTTATTTGTTGCTAATCACAATATGTGTGGGATAAAAGACACGCAAAAGTTTTGTGCAAAAAAATGTTGTGAATCCTTCCAAAAAAATTCGATCTTCGTCATGGTTTTCTTTATAAGCGGTGTAGATGATTTTTTAGAAGGGATTTAGATTTGTTATTTTTTATATTTATTTCAGTGAAAAAGGAAAAAGAATATTGATTTTTAATTAATTTAAAAAAATTTAAACATTATTAAAATTTTGTAAAAGATATATACTGGTTTAAATTTATTTAAATTTGGATTTATTAAGAGTTAAAAGGAATCAAATTTATTAAGGTGTAAATTTCTTTTAGTGAAAAGAAATTTGATCTCTCTCAATGTTGATCTTGAGTAGATCAGAAATTAAGATAAATCTAACCTCATATTTCAATATTAGTCACAAAATTAAAAATAAAATAATAATAAATTTGATTGCATTTCAAACTTTGGGAATATTTTAATGTTTAATGAATTTTAATTTCAAACAAATTTATCAATTAATTAAAATAAATTGATTATGTCTACCTTTTATGTTTGAACAAAGTGAAAACAATTCATAAATTTGGTCACTGTAAAGCTTTTCTGCATCAGTGATAGAACATTTAGAAAATCAAATCTAGATTGCCTTAAGTGTTTTTATATTATTTTAATCAATCTAGATTTCATCTCTCTTTTTTAATTGTTTAATAAATTTTAATTTAAAGTGAATTATGTTAAAGTAATCAAAATAAATTAATTAATATTAATTAATCTTATTCATTGTAACCTATGTCTCATGAATAAATTTATATTAACTTAATATAATATGCAAAAGAATAATAATAAATTTCATTGCATTTCAAATTTTGAGAATATTTAATGTTTAATGAATTTTAATTTCAAATCAATTTATCAATTAAAATAAATTGATTAAGTTGTATACCTTTTCTATGTGAACAAAGTGAAAACACTTCATAAATCTATTGATTATGAAGCTTTTCTCAAGTTTTTTATATTATATTAATCAAATCCAAATTCCATCTTATTTTTTAAATGTTTATTAAATTTTAATTTAAGGTGGATTATGTCAAAGTAATCAAAATAAAACAATTAATATCAATTTATCTTATTTATTGTAACTACACATCAAAATAACCCTAATGATATGTAAAATGACCTAACAAACAAGTTAAAGAAAGCATGAGCATCCTAGAATAACAACTAGCAGACAAGTTAAAGCAATCATTAGCATCCTCGAATAAAAACTATAAAGATTTGACAAATTAACAACACCCATTCGATACAAATATCTCCTCCTCTTATCATTTGTTCATCCATGGTAAATAGAACATATATTCAAGAAAATGATAGTAAAAAAACAAAAATTTGCCCAGATTTCTCTATGTAACATAGTAGAAAGGCCTTGATAGAGAAACCTTATTATGGTTGTGATGCACCATAGATACATATGGCACATAAACCTTCCCCTTTTCCATTATAGAAACATTACAGTTAGGGAAGTAGATCAATTGGCTCATCATATATATATATATATTGGTTAGACTTGAGACTTGAAATTACCCATGCCTTGTGTTTCTTCTTCTGATTTGATCTCCTCCATAAGAAGAGCGAGCTCTTCCATGCATTTTAGGCTCATAGAAAATACATACATAGAGATATACATATACATATACATATATATATGATAAGAATACTATGGGAATTGACTCAACAAAGAACATTGGACAAATGGGTTCCTGTGTTACACCTCGCTACTAGCCTAATATCCCCTCCCCTCATTCACTATTCCCTCTGTCTATCTCTTGCCTCCCCCCTAATCCGCTCTTCCCCCTCGTCTCAATTGGTTGATGCCTATCATGGATGAGGTGGCCTAGTCTTCTAACTTTGTTGGGGAAGTCACTGCATTTAATGCTCTAGTGGCCTTGGGCCCCAAATATCAGAAATTGGGCTCTTCCAGATTTGTGAAGAAAGTGGAGGAAATCTCGAAGATTGAGATTAAGGCCCCTCAGGCTCGAACCCGTTCTCTTCAACTCGAAAATCGTGGACTTGTTAGGAAGGTTATGGGTCTTTGGCCTTCCCTTCGCATAGTTCAGTCATGGATCAAAAAGAACTGAAAGCCCCTTATCAAAGGGGAAGTGATCTCGTCTTTCTGTGGTAAGGGTTTCTACACCTTTTAGTTTGAAAACAAATATGATCGTGATTTTATCTTCCAGAGTGGCTTGTATTTCATGGGACCTCAGAGTATTTATCTGGATAGATGGAGACCTAACTTCAACCCATATTGTTACATCCCCTTGACTATCTGAGTGGGGGTAAAGTTACCCTATCTCACATTACATTGATGGAACAATGCAACCTTCAGGTTGATAGGGAACTCTTTAGGAAATACATTGGTTGCGCCGAGCCAAAGGATGGGCTCTTTTCCTGTGCCAGGATCTATGTGGATGTGGATCTAAAAAAAGGCCTTCCTACAGCGGTTCAAATCGATATGGATAACTGGACCCATGTTCAGGAAGTGGACTACGATCAAATCCCTTTTAAGTGAAAAATTTGCCTTGAGTATGGCCACTTTGCTAAGGGTTTCCCAAAAATGTATCCTAATCAAGAGCAACAATAGGGTGAGTTGAATGAGAAATGGTAGCAAGCCAAAAGGCGAAGAGGAAACAATCATCAACAAAACCCTCCCACTATAAATGCAACTGCCCCACACCTGAAATCAGGTACAAGTTAGGGAAACCCTAATCCACATTCTAGAGTCTCAAGCCATGGGTGGTAGCTACGAAGGCGACGTCAATTGATACACTGCTCTCTCGGGGATTCCAATAGAGAAAGAGCTCACCCAAGCCCCTCCTAAAGAAACCTTGCAAACCCAAGGAACAAATCTTCACACAACCTCTTCATTGTAGAAGGAAGCAAACTCCCCAGACCAGGCCTCAAGCATTAGCTCAAAGGATACCTCAAGGGGAAATGGAAGAAGAGGACTTTCTGTCCTCCAAAGAAATGACAAACCTAGCTATAAATGAAAGTTCAATAGATGAGAATTCAAATAAAATGAGAGCCAAAGAGATGGCTCGAAAATTTCACAGTTTGGGCTACAAATAAAATAAAGAGATCAGATTGGAGTAGACTGAAAAGGACAAAGAACTAGGGTTTCAACACACTATTCCTACGCAAATAGCAGAGCACGAGAATAAAGGAGGAAAGAAAGGAAATATGGTAGGTCCCGGGAAGGGGACATCTTCTTCTAAAAGTAAATAATGAATATCAGAGCACAAGAATAAAGGATGAAAGAAAGGAAATCTAGTAGGTCCCAAGAAGGGGACGTCTTCTTCTAAAAGCAAATAATGAATATCATCTCTCAGAATTGTAGGGGACTTGCCTCGAAAAATAGGACTATGGAAATCAAAATCCCTATTTCAGAAGGAAAAGCCCTCAGTTGCCTTATTCCAAGAGACTGAGCTGGGAGAGATTGAACTCTCCAATAAACAAAGTAAAATTTGGAACAGAAGCAACATGGTAGTTGTTAGCTCGCGAGGAGCCTTGAGATGACTCTGCACTATGTGGAACCCTAAGTATCAACTGGTAAGCTATTCTAAAACCACTTACTAGATTGCAACTACCTTCAATATTTTAGAAATCCACCAGATATGTACTATTTTCAATGTATATGTGCCCATCCATTTATGGGAGAAACAGGTATGTTGGCAGTCCTTAATGGATATGCACAATTCTAAATATGGATGAAATTGCATCTTGGGAAGGGACATCAATATAACCATTAGTCAAAAATAAAGAGGAGGGGGCACAGTGCTTCAATATGCCTCTCAAGAAGCCATGGAATATTTGATGATCTCTCTTAACTTATTTGATGTCAAAAATTCTCGTTTCCTCTATACTTGGAATAATAGATGCTCTAGTCCTAGTCATATTTCTTCTCTATTGGACCATTTCCTTTCTTCTGAGCTCCTCCTCTCGGCGAATTTGAACCTTCAATCCTTTATCCTCCCTTAGAATGGCTCTAATGATCGACATATTTGTATCCTCATTTCCCCCTCTCGGAGCCTTAGCCCCATTTCCTTTTGTTTATCCCCTTTATTGTTAGACTCCAAGGGTTTTGATGATATGGTGAAATAATCTTGGTTCTATTGGGTTGATGGAAGCCCGGTATGCATCTGGGAAACTAAGATCAAAAGGTTGAAGAAGGACATTAAAACATGGCTTGTTGAAAACAAAGCAGAAATATAGTACCCCATAAAAGAGACAAAGCAACAATTCGCTTCAATTCAGGAGCATATTGAGGTGGCCTTTATCTCCTCAAAGGACCTCCAAAGAGAAGTGGATTCTTTCAAGAAATTCCACTTTCTTCTTAGGAGGGAAGAGGATTATTAGATAATTAAATATAGAAGTACATGGATTCAGGTCGGTGATCGGAACAACAAATTTTTCCATAAGAAGGCTCGATATAGAGAAAGAAAAAATAACATCTTGCAGATCTAATATGAGGGACAGACTATCTCAAAGTTTGAAGGTATTAAAGAAGCTACAGTCTAGAATTTCCAAGCACTATACCAGGACAATATGCAGGGGGACTAAGAGTGTGAGAATTACATGTTAAAACATTTTCCCACCCTAATCTTTGAAGAAATTAACTCTTATCTCATTTATCATCCCACCTCTGATGATATTAAGAATGTTGTCTATTCTTTCCTCCCAGACAAAGTTCTGGGCATAGATGGTTTCTTGGCTACATTTTATCAACACTTATGGAAGCTAATAAGCAAGGATGCGTGCAGAATGATAGGGTATTATCATAAGCACCTCTATATAGGAGGAGGAATAAATTTATCTTTCTTGGCTTAATGTAGGTTTTAACCCTGTACAACAATTACCTGCAAACAAATTCTTAAAATAAGAAATATACAACGGCAAGAGCATAAAAAAATGCATAGATATTTTCCCCTGGATCCCAAATTGGGGACTACCAAATTGATTTTTCATTAAATTCCTTTCAATGTTACAATTCATATATATACATGTCGAAGCATTCATAAACCCCAATCCATTAACCCTGGATTAGAACATAATTGTAGTTCCCTTGACCGGATCTACAAAATACCATGGTCAGAAAACCATCATGCCCAAAACCATGTGCAAAACCCATGCACAAAACCATAGGTAGGTCCACCCACCTATTATAGGTCAAGGAAATAATATATCACACACTCAACACTTAATCCCTAAAGAATCTAGGCCTTCCACCTTCTCAAGATTCCACCCAATTTCTCTTTGTAATGTCTCTTATAACATCATCTCAAAATTGCTAGCCTCCAGACTAAGATAGTTCTTCCCAATCTTATTTCAGGAAATCAAGGAGGTTTCATCCCTAGTATACAAATCATTGATAATATAATACTGATACAGGAAGCAATGGACTCCAGTTGGAAAAGAGGAGATTAAGGGATGATAATCGAGCTTGATATGGAAATTTATTTCGACAAGGTAAGGCATGAATTTCTATTTAAGGTAATGTAGAAAATGGGGATTAATTCAATCTTTATCTAGTGGGTGGCCCTTTGCATCTTGTCCACTTAGATCGGTCCTTTGGTCAATGGGAGAGTAGCAGGTTTCTTCAAGGCATCTAGGGGGTTGAGGCAGGGATGCCCCCTCTCACATTTTCTCTATATTATAATGGCTAACTCGTAGAGTAGAAGGATCAAATTTGAAAGAGATAGATATAACCTGTTAGGCATCAAATTCAAACCCAGGATCCAAAGAATTAATCATGGGAAGTTTGTTGATGACACCATCCTACTTGGGGGAGATTCAGTTTTAATAGCTAGGAGATTCAAAACTACCTTGGGAAAATTCTTAAAAGCCTTTGGGGGTACAACGAATGATACCAAAAGCCACATCTTCACCTAGAACACTGCCACATAGAAATCCAAGAAGATTGAAGATACTCTGAGGTTTAAGCTCATCGGGGACTGGAAGGAATTTAAGTATCTAGGAATCCCTATTTACTTAAAGAAAACTTCCCCTAAAACATGGCAAGGAATATTGGACAAAATTAAAACTAAGCTTGTGAATTAGGGGTTGTCTTGGCTCAATAATGTGGGAAGGACCGTCCTAGTGAAGGTTGTCCTATCATCCATCCCTTTGTATCATTTATCTGCGTTATTAGCTCATAAATATTTTATGCATCATCTTGGAATTTATATAAGAAAAATCCTATGGGAAGGGGGGAAGCAAGAAACAAAAAAAAAAACATTTGGTGAATTGAAAGACTGTCAGAGCACCGAAGCAACATGGGGGGTTGGAAATTCATGACCTCTCCCTAGTTAATACAATAATGGGTGACAATATCTTTTGGAAATACAAGACTCAGAAATATCAATGGTGGGTGCAGGTCTTGCTGCCTAAATATAGGCAACAGAGTAATAGGGGAGAATCCATTACTTCAATTCAAGGATCTCCCATGTGGAACCTCCTCCAATCCTCTTCTCTCCTCATCCTAGATAACTTATACAGAATCCCTGGAAATGGAAGTTCCATTAACATCTGGACAAACTCCATTCTGGGCCACCCACCTTTGGGGTTGGTCTCCTATCACTCCTTTAAAGGGGCACCTCGTCCAAGATAGTGGTTTCTTCTTAGACCAAATCTCAGATTGGGATGGAAAGGGAAATTGGAATGGATGGTGTTCAGCGATAAAAAGGTGTCTTTTTAACTCCTAATTACCTTCACATTAATTGTCAACCCAGGGATGACTTTTTATTTCAAGAGTGTACTCAGTCTGAGGCGGCTATTTTCTCAAGAGTAATGTTTTGTAGTATAGTGCTTAAAATGCAAAATTAAATGAATGCTTGAAAGAAAATCTAATTAGAACAGCAAGAAACTCAAATGCTCTATAATTAAAACAACTATCAATTGAGGATACAGTAGAAATAACTCATTCCTCTAGAGATTGATGCAATTGAAATCAAACTAGAACAAGACAATCAATCTGAGAATGAGGAAGCAGTAACCCATGTTCTCTACAGTTGACAGCCCTGTATTAAAGCAATTAAAAGGAAATAGAATTTAAACTAAAGCTGCTATTGAAAGTAAATCAGGGAAACTCTTTAAAAGAAACCTCTTGCAATTAACTAACAGAAATGAACAACAAAGTAAATGGACAGCAAACTATACTTAAAGGAATCTGAATAGCAAACTCTAATTAATGGAAATGAACAACAGCAAAGCCAAATAAATCAGACAACACATGGAAATAGAACAACATTGATTAATGATGGGATATGAAACAACGCTAGAAAGTCAAATATAAATACACAATAACTTAACATGCGGCACACCTTAATAGTAATCTGATATGGTAATCCAATTATCAGCCTTAGTTATAAAGAACACGACTGTATTTTGTAATGGAACAGTAACGTTTATAGATTCAACAATCGCAAAGAAATATAATCTCTAAGATGAATTTAGTAATACCAAATAAAGAGTGTTACAACATGGAGACGCTGTAATTGAACAACAATACATTCTATAAGGACCAACAACGTTATATCAATGATTAAAAGAACAACAATGCGTTACCAATTCAAGATGAATCAATACGACATTCCTGTCATAGGGAACGATATTACTTAATTGAACATAAATCAGATATAACAGAACCGTGATGTAAAATAATAGAACATACCAGATTACCAAATAAAGTTGATAATTAAAACAACGCATAAACCAAAGAGATAATATACAGCAGTAGCATGCTCCACCAGAGGCTGGGCCCTTAGCCGCCAACGGATGCTGCTGGGCTACTTCAGAGCAAGTGAATGAATAACAACACCCAAATCATATATTAATCATCAAATTGTGAAATCATTACAACAACAAAAGCTTGAGAATTACAATGGTAAGGCAGTCGTCTCCTTTTCCTCCTATTCTATCCTATCATGAATAATCCATCATCATTCTTGAATCTCCAATTCTGAATCCTCAATTCTCCATCTATCCATCCCCATCTCTGATCTCTGTTTTCATGTAAATAGAGAGATATCAGAGAGAAGTTACAATAGAGATAATTAAAACATGATTTATATTACAAAATTGGATTGATTCTAACCAAATGATCAACAAGAAAATATATTCCCATTCAACTTTTAACAAGAGCAAGGTGAATTTGGTCTTTGCAGCTGAGATTTGGAGGACGGTCGCAACAACAAATCTGAGAAAATCATGCTCAAAGAACCCTACGTTTCTCTTAGTACAAGCCAAATTTGGGCAAACCATTCTTTAGAAAAGTTAATTGGGTCCATTCTGGACAAAACCCATGTTCCAGATTTTCCAGATTCGTCTTCATTTGCTCAGAATATCAACCACAAAATTTTCACTCCTTATTCCAACGAATTTCTAAGTTGGCACTTTTAATGATCAAATCTTCAATCTGGAAATTACATTGGAGGCTAAAAATGGTGAAAAATGTTACAACCAATTTATTAAAACTATCATGGATAAAATCATGCATAATCATCAATTTATTAGAAATAAAGGAAGATAAATAATATTCATCCATAAGAGCATAAATCATTTATAAAATGGATTTAAATGATAAATTATAACAAATGATATAATAGAGAAGAGTAAAAATGGATGAAATAAGTGTTACAAAGTGGTCGTATTCATGGCCCAACAGATGGAAGTTTGAAGATATCCCAACTCACTTATCGCAATTTTTGGACACTCTAAAAAATCACTTGTGTGGATGTTCTCCTCTTAGGAAATATATATCATATCATTGGGGGTGGAAGAACTCTTCCTATACCACGAAGGATGGATATTCCCTTCCTTCTCTTTAATCTTTAGATCCCTCTGAAATCATCAATTTGAGTAAGATTTGGAAGTCAAACGCCATCCCCAAGGTAAATTTCTTTTGTTGGTTACTTCTCCATAATAAAATCCTCACTGTTGAGAATTTGAGAAAAACGGGAATAACATATCTAAATTCCCTCTTTATGAGGAATCAAAAGCATACCCCATCTATTTCTCTCTTATCCTTACACCTGGGATGTATAGTCCTCAGCCTTAGGTCCTCTTTCCCCTAAACTTTGTTGCCCTTCCAATATAACCTCCTTCTTTGCCTCTTGGACGAAGCATTATATTGGCTCCCTTTAAACCAAAAGTTCCCTCAAAGAATCGTAGGTGGCACCTCCAAAATATATTTGTTGGAAAATTTGGTTGTCCAAAAATAAAACAATTTTTAAATCCTCTCGACTTTTTGTCAGGATATTTTCCCTTAAAGAACTCTCTTTCTGCTTTGAGCTCAATCCCCCCTCTTTGGACCCCTCCTTAAACTCAGAGGAGAATTGAAGGTTGGAGCCTTATTCCTTGCCCTGAACTCCTCCCCCTATTTGTGCCCATTCAAATTCCCATCTTGATTGGCTTCTTTGAGTGCCCCCTAACAAATTCGCTAACTAGAAACTAAAAACGCAAACCTGGATTATCCAATTTGATGGTGCTTCTAAAAGAAACCCAGGGGTGGCAGGAGGGGGATGGATTCTTTACAATCCCTAAGGAATAATAGTGGATAAGTATGCCTAGGGTCTAATTAAAAGGACCAATAATCAAGTTGAGTTTTATGGCTTCTATATGGGGGTTCTCCTAACCCAGAAGAGGGAAGTTAACAATATTACAATTTTTGGAGACTCCTTCCTTGTAATAAGAAATTTAAAAACCACCTTCCTTGCTCAAGACAATCATTTAAATTAGACTCTCAAACGTGCTCAAAGTATTCTCCTCGGCTTTGATAGTTCTTGAGTCTGGAATATTCCCATAAACCTTAATTCAGAGGCTGACTCGATGTCAAATATAGCTTGTCTCTTAAGTGAAGGGATATAAAAAATTAATGGGGTCCTAGGTTTCTTTCCATTCCCTAAATACCCCCATGATTAATCCCTTTATGTATCCCTACCATAGCCCCACCCATCCAAAGAATTTATTATATATTTTCCCTGATCCCAAGGCATGCAATTCTACCTCTTCCGTCTTGTTGGGTGGTATCATTGTGAGGTCACCCCATCCTCAAGGAGGTTTCACTCAATGAACCTCTGACATATCACATGCAGTCATGGCATACTAAACAATACCCTTAATTTTACTACATATTTGAAAATACCTCCAAAAATCAAATTATTTAACCCCTACCAATATGAACAGAATACACCTTCCCAATTTAAAAAACCCCTACTTTCACTAGATATTGCAGGTATCCATTTTTTCATTAACATTTTTTATACCCCTTTATATTTTTTCATTAACTTTGAGCTCCATTTTTTACTCTTGTCAATATAAAAAAAAAATTACCCCCTATTATATGCTCAATATATTTTCATTTTTTCCTCAATATATATCCCCAATATGAATGCACGTGGTATCATGTTGCTCCCCTAATGAAGCCCCCATGTTCGTCCCTCGTCACTCACCTACATGATGAAGCACTACCTCCCTCTCCTGATGTGAGGCCTTTATTCTCTACTCCATGTGATGCAATATGGGTTGGATCCATAGTTAAGCGTGGGAGTATTCTTGACTAGTTCTTGATTCAAGGATTATGTATGGAAGTTGAGATTGTTCACCATGTGATCCATCTCATCATTCGTGATGAATTTACTCCTCTCAAATCAGACTAGACAACCAAATCATTTGAGCTCTTGGCTACAAGTAATTCAAGTTATCTTGCTGGCACCGCATTGGGATCATGGAAGCTCTGGTTCGTCTCTGCTCCACCACATGAGATTTTTCCATGGAGATTTCTATAAATTTCATTTGGGTTATCTGAAATTTATCGTTCTTCTTTTCATTTCCAATTGTGGTAGGATTGGGTACCATCCTCTCGATGAGAAGAACCCAAGAATTCTCAGAGGTGTGAGTTTATAGTTTTCATTCTAGACAGTTTTTCCCTGCTTGGGTGATCTAGCTGACCCCAACGAGATATGTGGGTTTCAATACAGGATAAGCCACATTCTGAGTTGAATTTCCTCTACTCTGCCTTATGTTCTTGCTCTACATTGTAGTGGCGCTCTAAGAGGATGGCTACAGGATCCTGGGGCATTCGGTGTGCACGTTCAAGAAGCGTGGTTGAAAATGATGTTAAGAATCTGGAAATGGGTCGAAAGTAACCTCTCTTGGTTCCCCCGACTCTTGCGGTATGTGTCTAATGTGCCCAAGAGCTCGGAGAGAATAAAACAGAGCTCTTTGACCTTAAGGTTTTGTTACATCGTCAAAATGCAGTGATCCATAAACCGTCATGGATATTCCACTGGATAGTTCATCACAACAGATCTAATAATATTATATTAAAAATATGAGATTCTACATATTACAATTTTATTTAATTTCTAGATCTATAAAATTAATTGTAATTAGTGCATGAATGTAAAATTAAATCAAGCAAAAAAGTAGAGAACGAAAAATAAGCCCACACACACATAATACACAAGATATGCTCTTTGGGAAACCCTTTCAGAAGAAAACTGAGCTAGAAGGTGAGGTTGCTTCGCCTATTTCTCTATCTGGAAATATGGCTGCATATACAAAGAAGTAATGTTTGTGGCTTGTGGGATACTAAATTCCATAGATCCTCTCTGTGTTCTCTACCTCCTATCCCTCTTAGCTATCTTTGCTCGAATATGGAACAAAATTCTTTCAAAAGAATGAAATTCCTCTTCCTCCTAGTGGTTTGGTTATAACACAACCCGATAGCCTACTAGTGGTTAAGTTTGACTACATCAACCCTTAACTAAAGTTACAAAATAAACTCTTCTAGATTCTTTTACATCACAAACATGTGGATAGCCCCTTTTCCATGAATAATGGGGGTTGACGTGGCATCCTCCCAAACTTTAGGTGTGAAAACAGGAAGGTCAACTTCTAAGTGGCATAGCTTTTGCATACGGACTTTGATTGCTGTGATTCTTGGGTTGTTGGAAATATTTATGTGTGTAGAATAGAATGAAAAGGTGATGCACTAGAGCAGGAAAAATGTACCCCCAAAAAACATCATTTTATGCCTCAAAATGCTCTCAGAAGGTTATCTGCCAAACTGGGCCTTGCTAGTAAAAACAGTCCCGTGAGATGATTCCTCCACTTTTTCCACTCCAAATGAATCAAGATGGATGAAAAAAAATACAATGATCCAATTCAGATCATGCAGTGGCCTATGACAACTCTGATGTAATAGAGGCCAAATACAAGCAAATAGCCAAGATTGAGGATGAGGTCAGGGCACTGCGCAGCATGATTAAGGATCTCCAACCCCATATGGTCAAGTTGAGCACCCTCCCAGAAGAATAGTGCACTGTTAGAAAATTATATATTAGAGAGAAATGGAACACATAAAATATTGTAGAAATATACACATAGAAAACACATAAAACAAGAGAGACACAAATATACGTGGTTCACCCAATTTGGGCTACGTCCATGAAGAAATAGGCAATCCTTCCTTTTATATTATCCAACAAAATGAAGAGATACACCCTACAACAGATCCGTTGTAATTCACTCTTTGCTCTCACACCCTCTCTCTTTCTTGCTCAAAATACACATATACATAGTCGTAATATAATTCCCTCATATATAGTGAGGGGTTGTCTTCTAGGGGCAAAAACCCTAAATTAAACATAACTTGTATCATCAGATTTCCACCTAATGCACGACCCAGATTGAGTATGAAATTACAACATTTTACAAGGAAATTTTACATCTATTTTTAGCTTTGGGGGCGCTGCCCCCCCCCCAGGATCCCGCTGGTCATCACCCCCCCAGTGATGTGCATAAATGGGTGGAGTTGCCCCCACATTACTAAATGGGGTCCAATGTGGTGATACCTCTGAATAAGGAAGATAATCATGCTCCACACCCAAAAATATCCCCACTTGGTGACAAATTATAGCAACGCCAACACTGCTTCATTTGCTGGACAATGACTCCACTTTGGACCTAGTTGTTTCTCATCTTCATCATCATACTTGAAGACCAATTGAAACCGAGTAGAATCTCAGTTTCTCATTAGTTACAAATTTTGTTAACATATCTACAGGATTCTGGCTAGTGTGTATCTTTTCTAGCTTCAATTGTCCATCTTCAAACACTAATCGTATGAAATGGTACTTGAGCTATATATTCTTAGTCTTGGAATGAAATGCAGAGTTCTTTGCAACATGTATGGCACTTTGGCTTTCATTGTATAACCTTCTGAACTCCTGCTTCTTACCCAATTCATCCATAAAACTTTGTAACCAAATCATTTATTTACTAGCCTTTGTAGCAGCAACATACTCTACTTCTGTTATTGAGAGTTCAAGAACACTTTGCAGTTTTGAAACCCAATTGACAGTTTTTCCACCTAAAATAAACACATACCCTGTGGTTCTCCTCCTGTTATCTCTATCACCTGCCATATCTACATCAACATATCCCTGTAGATAATTGTTTGAACCACCAAAGCATAATGCTTGATTTCTGGTACCTCTCAAATACCTGAGGATCCACTTCACTGCCATCAAATGTTCTTTTCTTGGATTGTTCATGTACCTGCTAACAACTCCCAATGCATGTGCAATATTAGGCCTTGTGCAGAACCTTGCATACATTAAGATTCCAATTGCTGATGCATATGGAAATTTAGACATATAAGCCATTTCTTCCTGAGCCTTGGGACACACCTCCTTACTTAGTTTGAAATGGCTACCCAAAGGTATACTAACTAGTTTTGAATTCTGCATATTAAATCTTTTCAACACCTTTTGTATGTACTCACTCTGAGACAATGTTCATTTTCGATTCTTCTTGTCTCTAGTTATTCTCATACCAAGGTTTTGTTTTGGAGCACCCAAATCCTTCATCGCAAATGAGATTGCCAATTTTATTTTGAGCACATTTATTTCCTGCATGTTAGAACCTACACCAAGTATGTCATCTACATACATTAACAATATAATATAGTTGCCATCATTTGCCTTTTGAGATAAACACAATGATCGGAGTGACATCTTGTATAACCTTGTTCAAACATAAACCTATCAAATTTTAGATACCGCTACCTTGGAGCCTGTTTTAAGCCTTACAAGCTCTTCTTCAACCTACACACTAGTTTCTCCTTCCCTTTTACCTCATATCCTTGTGGTTACTGCATATATATTTCTTCCTCCAAATCCCCATGGAAAAAGGTTGTATTTACATCTAACTGCTCAAGATGCAAATCTTCAGCTGCTACTAGACTTAAAATATTCTGATTGAAGTCATTTTAACAACAGGAGAAAATATCTCATCAAATTTTATACCCTTTTTCTATGCAAACCCCCTCACCACAAGTCTAGATTTATACATTTTTCTACCTCCATCTTCTTCCTTCAACCTGTAAACCCATTTATTCTGAAATGTTGTTTTACCTACAAACAACCTGACTAAGTCCCAATTCTAGTTATGTACTAAGGATTCCATCTCTTCTTTCATGGATTGCTCCCACTTCTTCCTAGTTTCTACTTGCACTGCTTCTTCATAACATTTTGGTTCACCAGAATCAGTTAACAATACATAATATAATGAAGGAGAGTATTGTTAATGGAGTCTAATGATCCTGGTAGATCTTCTAACACCACTTTCAAGTGTTTGAAATGCTTGTTGTTTTTGTTCTCACTGTTGATCATTATGATTTTCAGGCACCTTCACTTTTTTTGTGATCTCATCAAGCACTATGTATTCTTTGTTTTCTTTTTCCTATTTCTTTTCCTACATCTGATCCTTATACAAAACCTTTTCATTGAATATGACATCTCTACTCCTAATGATTTTGTGTTTTTCATAATCATAAAAGAGATAACCAAAATCATTAACACCATATCCAATAAAGGTACATTTCTTTGATTTTTCCTCAAGATTTGTTATATTTTCTTTATTAATGTGGACAAAGGCTTCACGGCCAAAAGTCTTTAAAAATGAGTAGTTTACCTTTTTTCCTGTCCATTCCTCCTCTGGAATACCACCATCCAAGGAACTTGAAGGTCCTCTGTTTATTAGATAAACAACAGTATCTGCGACATCTGCCCAAAACTATAAAGGCAATCCTGCATGCAATTTTATGTGCCTTGCACGTTCCATGATTGTCCTATTCATCCTTTCTGACACACCATTTTCTTGTGGTGTTCCTGGAACTGTCTTCTCTTTGTGAATTCCATTCTCTGAATAGTACTATCAAGCTCTTTGCTACAATATTCACCTCCATTGTCTAATCTGAGACACTTCAACCTTTTTCTTATCTCATTTTCAACCAAAGATTTCCATTTCTTGAAAGTATCAAATACATCAGATTTATTTCGAATACAATAAATCCAGGTTTTTCTGGTTGCATCATCAATAAAAGTAACATAATAAAGAGAAACACTAAGAGATGATACTTGAGCAGGTCCACATACATCCTTATGCACAAGCTCTATTTTTTTGCTTTTCTTTTCTTTCCCAAATCTAAGGAATCTAACTCTCTTCTGTTCTCCATAAATACAATTCTCATAGAATTCCAGATCAACATGATTCAAACCTGACAACAAATTTCTTGAGTGAAGAATCTGCATCCACTTCTCACTCATGTGCCCAAGCCTATGATGCCACAATGATGTATATGCTCCTACATAGGTTAAACCATTTACAGAATTAGAAATACCATTGCATAAATACAATGTACCAACCTTTTCTCCTTTTTCTATCACTGTGACTCCTTTAGTGACATTCTAGGTTTTATTTGTAAAATTAGTTACATAGCCTTCACCTCCCAACTGCCCTGTTGAAATTAGATTTTTCTTCAGATCTAGAAATTGCCTTACCTCCTTCAACAACCATTGATTTCCATTCTGTCGTTTTATGAAAACTGAACCCATTCCAATGATTTTATAGAGATTATCATCACCCAATCTAACCTATCCAAAATCTCCTTAAACATAATCATGAAAATGTTTCCTATTAGGTGTGGCATGGAATGAGGCCCTGAATCTAGCACCTAGGCATCAATAATATTTTCTAATGGAAGAATCAAATCATCTTCAACACATCACCTATCACATTTGCTTCATGATTTTTTTCTTGTTGTGCGTCTCATTCTTTTCCCTTCCAAGGCTTGTTGTCTTTCTTCAGGTGTCCTTTCTTCTCACATTTCTGACACAATATCCCCGATCTAGACTTGGATCTACCTTTTCTTGACTTAATGCAATATCATGGGATCTTCCTCTTTCCATTTTTCTTCCCCTAGTCTCTGCAGTCAAAGCATTACCTTATGTTTGACTGGAGCTTTTCCATCGCATTTCCTCGTTAAGGATTGCACCGAAAACATCATCAAACTTTAAAGTACTAGATACAAAGACAAAGTTACTAATGACCATAACTAAACCATTCCAACTTTCTGGAAATGAGCATAGAAATAACAGAGCCCTAACTTCATCATCAAAAGTTACCCCTACACAACTTAACTGAATGGTAACTGTATTAAATTCATTTAAATGATCAGCAACAGATCCATGTTCTGACATCTTCATATTAAATAAAA
Source organism: Pinus taeda (assembly GCA_000404065.3). Taxonomy (NCBI): domain Eukaryota; kingdom Viridiplantae; phylum Streptophyta; class Pinopsida; order Pinales; family Pinaceae; genus Pinus; species Pinus taeda. Next base: position 28,222 of record APFE030854309.1, on the reverse strand, counting down.
TTTTCATAAGAAATACTTTATTTGAGGCTGATGGTTTTTCATATTGTTTGGCCAATGCCAACATTAACCCCTCTGTTGTTGTTTCCTTTGAAATATTAAAGGCTACTGATGCCACTAGGCACAACCATATTTTTCCACGTGTCTTTCTGCTAAGAATATCTCATTTTGTGTCTATCATACTTGTTGGCTTCTTTGTCTTTCCACTCAATGGTAGGTACAGATATTTCTGATACAAGTAATCTTCCATCTACATCTTCCACAACTGGTAGTTTTGGTCGTTAAATTTTTTCAACCCTAAACCTACCATCTTCCACCATTGATCCCACTTGAACCAGGAACCCTTCTCTCCTGTGAGTTTATCAGCCAAATAGACCTTCGTCTCTGATACCAGTTGTTAGAAAATTATATATTACAGAGCAATGGAGCACATAAAACACATAAAACAAGAGAGACACAGATATACGCGGTTCACCCAATTCAGGCTACATCCACGAAGAAACATCCAATCCTTCCTTTTATATTATCCATCAAAATGAGAGATACAACCTACAACAGATCTGTTATAATTCCTACTTCGCTCTCACACAATCTCCTCTCTCTCTCGCTCAGAATACGCATCTACATAGTCGCAATACAATTCCCTCATATATAGCGAGGGGTTGCCTTCTAAGGGAAAAAAACCCTAAATTCAACATAACTTCTATCATCATATTTCCACCTAATGAATGACCCAGATTGACTACGAAATTACAACATTTTACAAGGCAATTTTCCATGTATTTTTAGCTTCACCCCCCCCCCCCCCCTCAACGGTGCGCATAAATGGGCGGCGTTGCCGCCACATTCCGAAATGGGGTCCAATGTGGCAATACCTCTGAATAAATAAGATAATCAGGCTCCACACCCGACATGCACCCCTTCAAAAGTCCAAAAATCGGGCATTGATCTAAACCACCCTGTTGATCTTAATACTTAAATTTCAAATATAATGTCTAGTGTAATTTTGTTAGGTATATACCACTAGAATAAATAGAGTATTGTCTATTTTTATAGTGACTAGGGATAATTGGGCATGGATTAACTATCCACAAATTACAAAATTAAAGCCTATGGATATATATGAATTGTAAATATCCTATATATTTTGTCTTAGTGGCGTAGAATTGATACAAAGAGTACTCATTGTTGTTAAAAAAAAAAAAGGAATACTATGGGAAAAACTATGGGTTGTTAAAACCTAGAGCCAAGAAACCATGAATAGTAAATAGACTATTTTACCTTAATTTTATTATTATATTATTAATTAATTTGATCTAGTCAAAAAATTTTACATAACATAATCTTCCATATTGGGAGGGAAAAAAAAATTCAGTGCAAAAATTAAAATATATTTATAATATATTATAAATATATTATTTATTTTAATTTTATTTTATTTTTTATTTTATGTAGCTTGACCGAGTCAAAATGTGAAACAGGACACAACACGATAGGACATAACATTACAACATCTCTACCATACTCAGTTGGATAACACCTCTTGGCTCAATTAAACTGAGTATTTTGAAAATTAAAAAATAAACTTTAAAATTTTAAAATGTAAATTTGTTTTTCTAATTAGTTGATGATTATTTTTATATCATTTTAAATTGATTTTTCAGATATACAAATTAAATTAAAAAAATAAAACATCTAAAAAATGTTTATATTCACCAAGTGCCATAATAATTTAGGCTTTGTTACAATACCATGACTTATCAATACAAGAAGCCCAAAAACCATAATTCATTTCAAAATAAAAATATTTTAATTTAATTTAATTCTATAACATTTTAATTAAAACTTTATACTTACAATATTCTTAACTATGGACGTTGACCCCATTTTACCATGGATATTATTAACTTGCAAATAGGCTTGTTACAAATTTTATATAAATTTACAATTATCAAATAAATTATTATTATTATTTAAAATTATTAATTACTTTTCACATAAGAGGCAGGTACTAAGTGAAATGTTTCATATTACACTTGTTTTAAAACTTAATAAATCAATAGAAACTCATCATATATCATTTTCAATATATTTTAATGTTATATAGTTAACATTATTTATATATATTGAGTATCAAATAGTTAACATTATTATTAAATAACAAAAAAAACCAAATTTAATATGTTTGATGACAAGGAATTAGTCATGAAAGGAATATTATTGTGAGTTTTAACTTATTTTTTAAAGTTATTATAAAATATTAGTATAGATTCATTTTAAACATGAATCTACCAAATACTAAGAGGGACCAAATCTTTTGATATGTAAACCTCTTTTAGAGTGTGAAACTTGAAAAAAAAAATGCACCTCAACAACTTTAGTCTCTTTAGGTGCTTGATAAATCTATGGTTAAAATGCGCGCGTGCACACACACACACACACAGATTTTTCATTACTTAAATTACATTTTTGAATGCATAAATGAATACAATTCCTTGAAATTCTCTTTCCACACTTATTTAGACTACACAACTTAAACTTGATCAAATTTTTTTTGCTAGATTTCTAACAAAATTGATCTAATAATATACTTAAAAATGGCTGAAATGTAAAATCATAAGACTACTTGAAATGTTTTAAAATCTTTTAACCATCCGATTTATTTTTTTCAACTGCATTATGTAATAGATACATATATGCATAGTTGCATTGAAATATTTTATTTTCTCTGATCAAAGTGACAACTCAACAAAGTCTGTGAGGGGTGACAGGCCCTTTGCCGTCACCCCGATCCTTTGATGGGGGAGGTAGGGCCATATTTCCCTCCACCTAGAGTTTGACATTAAAATCGCAAGCAATAATGTTACACACATCCTCCAACACACTATTCAACACGCTCAAGAAGAGGTTGTTCTTTATGGTGACCTCTGCAGTGAGTGACTCTACTCTATCCATTCTTTACTCTAGGTTGAAGCCACAATGGGGGAAGCTTTCCACCCTACTCCTACTATCCACACTACTTTGCATTATTTCCATTTTGAAGAAAGGGGAAGGTCTAAGTCTTCTTGATCTGGCCTCCCTTGAGATTGAATCTATTGAGAGACTTACCACCACATCCGAGCTGAAGGGTTCAATTCAGTTCTCTTAAGACATGGTGGACTCTTATTTGGTGAAGAAAGGACACTATTGGGATCCAAATTGTAACAAGTTACCATCCCCCACCAACTATTAGCTTTAGTTTTTTCTCAACCACAATTGCGTTTAGAGTTAGATGCTCCTCCATTTTCTCATATTTTGGTTTTCTATGGATATTGATGGTCTATTAATTGGTGATTTAGGTAGGATAAATGCATTGTTACTCCTATATGTTTAAGTAATTTTAGTTTCCTTCTCACCCTATCATCACATACATGGTGTTTGTGACTCCTTCGAGATCTATATGGCTCGAACACTCAATACTCTAGCCTTGTCATTATTTAGTTCTTATTATTGAAGGTCATATGTCTGTTGAACCCCTTCATTCTGCATGAAAAGGTCATCCTTTGGTTGTGCTCCTTTTCTATCTGTGTTTTTTTTCTCCCTGTGTTGTGACAATGCCTATCTTAGTGGTCCACCCCCTTCTCCTATAAATTTGTTCAGCTGAAATTGGTCCCTCTTTGAGCCATCTTATCACGATATACATATTCCTCCTTCGTCGCTTACCCTTCATGCCTCGCTAGCGAATGTGAATCCAATGTGACTTAAATAACAAGGGCGAGGGTAGTTTTTGTGTTTGTTTCTGGGAATAAACAACAAAATAAAGATATTATGATAACACCCGAGCATATACAACACGTGAAAAATTAGGTTGTTGTTGAAGCCATGCATGAAAGTAATGCTCATAGAGATGAGGATATTCTTACCCAAGTTGTCGAGTAGATCCCAAATCTAGGCCACACAAATGGCTGGTAGAATCAATACTTATGCATAGTATAACTCTATTGGCACATAGAAACACTTACTAGCATGGCACTTAAGGAAAAAGAGGACAACAAAAGTAATATTTCTCTTCAGCTTAACATTATCCATGCAGAGAATTGACATATGTCCCTTGAACATAGGGATATAGCCATGAGGCTAGCAAGAATTGAAGTCATGCTTTCCAAGGATAACTCACTTGCCTCTCTAGGTACCCGATGACACCAATCAATGTGTTAACCTCAACTTAGTTAGGTCTACGGTTCCTTCTATGACCAACAACAATGGTTCTATTTAGTTTTGGATGCCTACAACTATCACATGTCTTGAGTAGCATAGCTGCAATTTTGTAGTTGCTAGTTTTATATGCTCACGCGTTATTATAGTCTTGTATGTAGAGACATGGTTCAGCTACAATTTCAATGATTTATATGTAATTTTTTAGACAAAATAATTATTTTCCCACTACTAGTCTGGTTTCAATAATGGCATACCACAACTAGAAATTGTTTAATATATGCTTTCTTTAGATAAGCAATAGAAAATCAAGCTTACACAAAAAAAAGACATTGAAATATTTTATTTAACATGGGCGTTAAAATATTTTATTTATGACCCACAATGAATTTTATTATTATTATTATTATATTTGTAAATGCCACATACCAATTTTACATTAAGAATTGAATGAATTATAAATCTCTCTCTTATTGCGAAGTAACTGATTTTTTTACATTTAATTACTTCTTTCTTGGCATTGAAATATTTTACTATGGTCAACATTAAAATATATACATTTTTTTATTGATTTTATCTATATATATACGCATATATGAAGTTCATATTGAAATATATTAGCTAACATGGATATTCAAACAATTTATTTAAATTATATATTAAAATATATATAAGGTGAATATAAGAATTTTGTTTTTGAAGTTAGGAACTTTGCATTACGTCAAAAGAGGATTACATAGATGAAAAAAATTCTTCTACTAATTTGTCTAAAGTGAAACCATACCAATAACATAAGTTAAGAGTCTTGAGGTTGCTAAGTGTTGCACACCTAATTCATAAAGTTGGGTGTGGAGGAATTCCACCAGCCATAGAAGTCCAAGAGACCTCTTGGAATATGAAACCAAAGGCTAGGACAATGTATTAATATGTACATCTTTCTTAATCGAAAGGGATCACACGACTTATCCTAATTATGTCTATCAATTTGTGTGTGTTTAACATGGCAATAGAGCACGAGTTCTCTACTTTTATAAGTAACTTATGTCCACCAATTGTTTGTAGTCCTTGACTTTTTGTGTGTCTGTCATCACATAGACATGTTACCATTCTCAAGTTTGCGGTGTTTTCTACTCTAATAAATATTCTATTGTGAGTGGCATTGGTGCCTTGTATTTGTTCACCCTACAGTCATAATCTCATCCTTTACATCCATCCCTCTAATGAGTAACAGTTCTCTCCCAAAATCTGCATATTTTATGTTGTCAGACATTACTCCAATCTCTCCCACCTTGTGTTTGATTCCCAAAAATCATGCCCTTATGTGTTATTACTTTTGTATTGTATCGATCTTTTCTGCACGTTTTATGAGATCCAATTCAAGATATTAGGCCATAAACGAAAGGTGGTCTAAGTGTGTCTAATTTTATAGTAATCCAACATTGCAAGCTAGCAGGATTAGTTTTGTTTGTAGAGTTTTCCCTCTTGCTCATTTTTCCTAAGCCAAAATATCTCTATGAACATTGTTCTATAATTTACTTGTGTAGGGAGTTTCAATATCCTCTTTGTGTCCCTTATTCCTGGTACTTGAAGTGATGCTTCATTTAGTGAGTATTTCATAGTTGTGTCCCTAATTGGAAGCACATGTTCCTGTATAAGCAAGGAAACCTAGTATCTATTTGTTTTTTGGTAGAATTCTCCCATTAAGTCCTTTTGTACCTCCCTATGTAGTTTGCAATATTTAAATGACATTTAACCTTGTGCTTTCTTCATGCGCCCATGATTGATGAAGTTGCGGGAGCACATGCATTGTGTCAGGTATAGTGAGAGTTGCAACCCCTTTTCATGTCAGTTGGCATCATATCAAGGAGGAGGGAATGTCCACACCTCAGCACCCTCCTTAAGGGATTTTTTAAACTTTTAATTACTTTATATCTCTAAATTGATATTAAATATGTTACTTAACATGGATATCAAATATTTTATTTATTGCTCTGCGTGTCAAAAATGAAATATTTCTACCACATCTCCTTCATATTGGGTTGTAATACTAACAACGAACTAAGCAAGAGTGGACACAATGAGAATGATATTATTGATATTTTATAATACTTTTAATTAAAACAAACCAAATAAGTATATTTATTTATACTTTTATCATAACCAACAGTGTTTTTTATCTAAAGTATATTTTATTTTTATTTTAAAAGAGACACATGTCAACTAAAGGTTGAACACAGAAGGATTGCATACCTTCCTCATATTGGGTTGTAGAATGTACCTCTCGGCGCAATAATATATTTTTGAAATGAGTAAAAGGAATGTTTAAAATTAAATGTAAAAGGGAATTTTCTTTAAAAAAAATAACCAATATAATTCATCCTCAATGTGTTGATAAAATATGTTTTTGAAGTTTGTTGGGGTCCAGGTATGAACAATCTATTCACCCTTTTTCCTACATTAATTTATCAATCCGGGTGTGTATCCTTTCAAGGAAACACATAAGGTATATGCAGGGCCAAGATTATCATCTGTCACTGACCAAGGGTTCATGATTAATATTCAAAACCTTGCTGTAAAATTGAACTCGCTACAATACTCAGGAAAAGTAATTACATGAATTAATAAGCTATAACAGCAACTATGAAATAATAAACAACACACACAGAAATACGCAACACCTAATCAGAAGAGTGGGCCCAGCTCTCTGATCAGGGTTGTGTTAATCACAGTGAAGAGTGGAGCAGTAAAATAGATGATATTTTATTAATCTGGAAAGAGCTATTACAATATTAATGGGGAGTCCCCCATTTATAGGAATAACCTGTCTTTTATACATAGCAAGAGAGAACAACATCTTCCCCAAACCCTGGTAACTGTATACCCAAAAAGATACATCCGTTTGGAACAACACCAACACTAGATAAGCAAGATCAGTAAATGGTCCAAGAATGGTTCAGGGATCTGCGACTCCAACTACACGGCTTCCTTATGGCTTGTCATTGTTGTGAATTGTGGATCTGCTACGGTAAGCTGTAAGATTGGAACCTATTCTCCTGAAGTTGTGTTCAAACATATGTTTTAGTGTTGTGAATAGGTAAAACCCCATGACTTTACTTCATTAATAAAATATTCCAATAAACAGAAAAAGGGGTAATTACCTTGCGTATTTAGCATAGTAAACATGGGTGAATAAGTGCAAAAAAGTCAAAAAGAGGAATGGAAATGCAACAGAAAGATAGTCCAATTTGGTGCCTAACATCTCCCCCCAACTAGCCTTCTGCATGTCCTCATGCATTTAGTTACCTCCGTAGGTTTGGGTTTTGTAGACTGTTGGCTTCCTAGAGCTCAACGAGATCATATTCTTCAGCCATCTCTACCCTTGGAACTTTAAAACCTTCTGAGAGGATGACTTCCTTCCACCAATATCCTGGAACATTATATGTTGGGGTGTAATTTTCCACTGGAAACCATATAGTGGGGAACTAGAACCGGATCCCCATCCACCAGACCCCACATGTTTGGACACACGCCACATACCTAGGCACTCTGGTGAGTGCTCGTGCAAAATTCGGTGCTCCAAATGGTTCCCTATTCCGGACAATTGTAGGTGACATCATCCACCTTTTTTTACAACAATCAAGGGCTTCATCTTGAAATGTGACTAATTTTTTGACACAAGAATCAAGGCACCATTTTTGTGTCCTTAGCATTCTTTCCTTGTTTCCCTCAATTCCCAAAATGGTGTTGTGTTTAGTGAACATGGTGATTGACCTTTCATGTTCTCCTCTTACTATAAATGGCTTTGTAACCTAATTGGACTCAAATGTATTAAAACCCTTCTGCCAGCTGATCTAATTAAAAGTGTAAGAGGTGAGAGCCCTTAAATGAATGTCCCCCACATATGGGACCAAGTTAAATTCTCTGTCCATACGCAGTAGATACCCATGCATGTAAAACTCACACATCAAATGCTAAGTTGGCATGTCATGGTTCCTCATTATGCAGAGGAATTGTACACCATCCTCTATTTCATAACTAATCTCATTCTTGATGCTCTCCATGCAGAATAAAAGAAAACGTTCATGCAAGAATAAAAAATAATAGGAAGCAGGGGGGTGACATGCCATCACCTCTTGCGCCAAGTTAAACATCTGCTCCTTATCAGTTTTCAGCTTTGCCACTTGCTTTTCCAGCTGCTCTGTCTTGAGCTGCTACTTCACATGCCTCAATCTCATGACATCTCTGCACTCCACATATTCAAAAATGGTTGTGGAGGCTCTTTCATGAGTTCTTCTGATCTTGTTTTGATACCGAGCTGCAGTGGATTTCCAATTCTACACTTTGGCCGTTAGGGCATATTCCCATTCTTCAAATAGTCGCTTGATCGGGTCTGTTTGAGTGGCAGCAGAGGTTGTAGCTATCTGATCCACCTGAGTCTCTACTTATACTACTATTGCTTTGGTCTTTTTAGCCTGTCGCTTGTATTTCTTCATCTGCTTCTGCAATTTGTGTACTTGTTTCCTTAGTTTCCTGACCTCCATCTTAAGCTGCTTTGTTTCTTTAAATTGCAGCTGGTATCTTTGTTTGACAGGGAGTCTTCGTTGTTCACACAACTCCACCCATTCTCGCTTAACCAAAACTTCCTCAGTCTCGACAGCTGGAGGTAAATCTCTCGGGACAGCTTCTGCTATGCCGACTGTCAGGTTTTTCTCCACTACCCTTTCTTCTTCAATTATTTCTTGCTTCACAGCCTTCTCGCTTGGCTTTACCACTAGCTCATTCTTCAGGACCGCTTTGCTTGGTCCCTCCTCTTCGCCAACTGCTGCTTCCCTTTATTATGTACTCACCACGACCAGTGGTGCCCTTGCGATATGCTCTCATGTTAATGTGTCTGCTAGAACCCCTCTCAGTTCCCCTACCTCAGGGACCTCTGCCTCTTCTCTCCTTTTAGGCTCTGACATGTCTATTACCTAGGCAGCATCTACCCCACCTGGTTGTGGTCTTTGTGATAAATTCAAAGCAAGAGGAACAACAAGATATTCTTCTATGCACCGAGGGAAAAGAGATACCCTTGCTCCTCTTGGAATAGAAGAGAAAAAGGAGAACTGGCAGGGATATTTGGTGTTCGGTCCTAAGGTTGACGCTGTTTCTTACAATGCCAGCCTCATGCTCTAGTTCCCCTAGAGCTTCCTCCACAGGTTCCATAGTTTTCTCAGCTCCAAGCTCTTCTTGCCCTGGTTCCTCCTCTTCCATTGGTCCTATGGTTGGGGTGGTCACAACCTCTTCTTCGTTCAGGTTGTCCTCCTCCATCGGCTCCATGGTGGTAGGAGGTCCTTGTGCATTATCAATCGATACTTCCTCTGTTGTTTTCATGCTATCAATTTTCTCTGCTAACTCCATAGTCAAGGCTGGTTCTTGTGGAATAGCCTTGGACGTGGTACTAGTGGGTCTTTCTATGTCAACTCCTGCGTCTTCCATTGGTTCCGCAGCTGCGGCTTGCTCTTGGGGAGCAGCCTCTTCTCCAGGATCTTCGGCTTCCATCTCCATCTCCTCTACCTCCTCTTGGTCGACATAGTTATCTACTCTTGCATATTCTTCCTCCATTGCTTCTATTTCATCTTCCTTGGTGGCCACAGTGGCTGCTATCTCTTCCTCCGTGGAATCCCGAAACAGTTTCCACGAGATCAGGATCCGTCTAATTGCATTCATCACCAATAGCTGGACCAACCCGTGGTGGGTAATGACCGCCATCACCTGTCACGATATTTGAGCCGAATGTGCCATCAGCGGCAGACTTATCAGTAAGAAGTAAGGCACATTTAGTGAAAAGGCCTCTACTTGGGGGGATCGGAGGTGAGCTAATATTCAAAGATGATATTTGAATATAGTGGAGTATCTCCCCTCACAATTTATATATTTTATGACAAACTCCGCCACCCCTCCCCATGGATGCGGCAACGAGTTTCAGTTGTATCCTCGACCCGTCTGTACGATTCTTTCTCTTGCCTGCAAAAAGGCTTTGGGAAACTCCAGGAGGGAAGTCCTTCTTGAAAACCATCACTGTCAATTTTGAGGGAGCCTGCTAACTTCTACAATGGCTTCCTCCATAACAAGGACTTCTATCCCGCGGACCCGAGAGCTTTCTTTTCCCAGGTTGAGTGTGGATTCTGCCATAATTTATTCATTTGACCCTCTTAACCTGTCAAAGTAGACGTTCCAACTTGTGTTCTCAAAGACCTATCATACCTCCTGATTGTTTCGAACTCTTGTTGTATTTTATGGCTCATGCTGAACAGACTGTCCACCCATCACTGTAGAGACAAGATCATCACGACAAATATAGTTAGCTAGTAGAGGATAATGACAAGGACCCAAACCATTGGCAACGGTAATAACATCATGGTCGTTTTGGGGAAAAAGAATATGGAATAGTACTGGTACATTTGAGAAATATCAGAGAATGATGGCGAGTTATGGTGGTACGGTTGGATATTTCCTATGGTTTAATGTAGCGTGTTGGGGAGGTGACTGGTTATGACTCTTTGTGTATGCATACGCATTCCAATGTGTTGAGGTCGTGATTACGAAGTACCGTAATCATTAGATTTAGTTTAGTGTGGATCGTGTGACATGAATGTATTTTCGTGGTACGTCGTCGTTTATTATGACAACTCCCCCCCCCCCCCCCCAACTTAATTACGGCCATCCACAGCACATATTAGTGTATTTTTGGAATATTTTAATTAAATCCATAAAAGTCAGCCAAGACGTACCTGGGAACCTACCTTGTGGTGGAGTAACAACAAAATGTCTGATGGAGTAACGACAACAGGGAGTAACAACAGCAGGGAGTAACGGCAATGCGGAGTAACAGCAGCAGGGAGTAACAAGAACAAGGAGTAACAACAACAGGGAGTAATAGCAACAGTGAAGTAATGGTAGTTATGAAGTAACAACACCAGTGGACTAACAACACCGATGGAGTAACAACAGTTGAGTATTACATTTCTCCTGGCCATATTCCTTTGTTATTCCTGCAAAATACAAACATGTAATAGTAGTAGTAGTAGTAGTAGTAGTATATATATATATATATATATATATATATATGAGAGTAGAGTGAGAGTGTCCTTTATACCAACAACCATTAAACTAGATGAATCAAAAATATGTTTGACAAAGGCATCTTTGGAGGCTGGATGGTGGTATAACTTTAGACAGTGTCAATTTACTAAAAACGAAGTATGATTCCCATCTATTGTAATTAATCTAACCATTCCATTGTCGAACACTGTGTCCACTTCATACGGTCCCATCCAACAAGTGCGAAGCTTGCCCTTGAAATCTTTAAATCGCGAGTCATAAAGTAATGCCCAATCCCCCACATGAAACACCTTGCTCTTGATAAATTTATCATGCAATTTCATTCTCTGCTGTTGAACAGCAGTAGTTTTCTAGACAACTATTGATTGAATATTTTCTAACTCATTCAGCTGTTCCAGTTGGTGTTTATGTGCTTCTGATAGTTCTAGACCTACTTCTAAAGTTGTTTTGAGCATAATGATCTCAAATTCTACCGTAAACAAGGGGGGTTTCCCATAGACTAACTCAAATGGATAAAACCTGGTTGTGTTCCGCCATGTTGTTCTATATGCCCATAAAGCTTCTGGAAGTTTCTGTGCCCAGTCCAGGTGATGACTTGCTACTATTTTTGTTAAGATATTTTCCAATATCTTGTTCAAACTTTCTACTTGTCCATTCACCTGGGGGTGATAAGGGGTTTTCAATATGTGTTTAACCCTGTATTTCTGCATCAGCTTCCCTATCATGTGAGATGTAAACTGTGCTCCTCCATCTGACACAATTTCCCTTGGGGCATCATATCGAGCAAAGATTTCTTCAAAACGAAATTCTTCCACTACTCGCTCTATTACTCCCGTGACTGCTCTAGCTTCCACCCATTTAGTCACATAATCAGTGCAGACCAAGATGTAAGCTTTCTGATGATAAGGTGGTTTGAAAGGTCCAACAAAATTGATGGCCCATTTCTCAAAAGGTTCAAGGACTATCTGGGGTTGTAGAGGCATTTCATCTGCTTTCTCAGGTTGTCCCATCCATTGGCAACTATCACATCTATGGACGTAATCTCGAGCATCCGGAAAGATGGAAGGCCAATAGTATCCCATTTGCAACACTTTGAGGCCTATTCTCTTATCTACAAAATGTCCTCCACAGGGTCCATCATGGGCAGCCTTTAATATCTCATAGATGTCATCTTCTGCCACACAACACTGAATCTGTTGATCAACCCCTGAATGAAAGAGATACCCTACCATCCATGAATATTGGGTACTATGATGAATAATCTTCCTTTGATCCTTATATGACAAATGATGTGGCACCTTCCCTGTAACAAGATAATTAGCAATATTTTCATACCACGGAGTGTTAAGAGAAACTACAAAAAGATGTTCATCTAGAAAATTATCTTCAATTGGTGTATTCTTACCATCATTTTCTATCCTAGACAGGAAATATGCAACCACATTGTCCTTCCCTAGTTTATCTACTATAGTAATGTCAAATTCTTGTAGTAGCAAAATCCATCTTGTAATGAGACCAAGGGAAATAGGTTTATCCATTAAATACTTGATAGTTGCATGATCAATATGTACAAAGGTATGATACTCGATAATGTAATGCCAAAATTTGTTGATGGTGTAGATGGCAGCAAGGAAATATTTCTCAGTCACTATGTAATTTAATTCAGTAGGGGCCAAATTCTTACTAACATAGTAAACTGCATATGGTACCTTGTCCTCTTGTTGTCCTAATACTGCACCAACCATTGTTTGGGAAGCATCTGTGTGAATATGAAAAGGTAATGCTCAGTTTGGCCCTCTAAGGATTGGAGCGCTATAGACCAATTCCTTGATTTTCGTGAAGGCTACCTCACAGTCATTTGTCGACACAAAATCTGAATCTTTTGTTAGCAATTGAAAAAGTGGATGTGTTACTTTAGAAAAAATTTCTATAAAGCGTCTGTAATAACCAGCACAACCAATAAAGTTGTGTACCTGCGTGGGTGTTTTGGGTATCAGAAAGTGTAGAATTACCTTTATTTTATCTGGGTCCATCTGGATTCCTTCAGCTGAAAGAAAATGTCCCAAAACAATTCCTTCCTCCATCATCATATGGCATTTTACCGTACTTAAGGAGACATGCACCTGTATGCACCTTTCAAGAACTTTCTCTAAATTTTTCAGCCCTTCTACAAATGAATCCCCATATGGAGTAAAGTCATCCATGTAAATTTCAACACTATCATCCACCAAATCAGAGAAGATACCCAAAATTTCCCTCTGGAACACTGTAGGTGCATTACACAGGCCAAAAGGAAGGACCCGATATGCGAATGTTCCCCAGGAGCATGTGGAAATGGTTTTGTCCTGATCTTCCAGAGCTATCTGGATCCGGTTATACCCACTAAATCCGTCTAGGAAGGAGAAGAACTTTTTTCCAGCCATTGTCTCCAGAACTTGGTCAATAAATGGTAAAGGAAAATGATATTTTTGCATTGCCTTATTTAATTCTCTATAATCCACTCATATCCGCCATTTACCATTTTTCTTAGGGACCATTACTAATGGAGAAACCCATTGGCTATCTGAAATGGGGTAAATAAAACCTACGTCCAGTAATTTCTGAAGTTCTTCTTTCACAACATTTTTCAATGCAGGGTTCATCCTTCTCTGAGGTTGTCTCACACAACGACAATCTTCCTTAATATATATATGATGGGTACATAAATTAGCAGGAATCCCCTTCATTTCTGAGTAATCCCAGGCAAAGGATTCTTTATGTTTCCTAAGGACATCTACAAGTTGCTTCTTCTAGGATTCTGACAGGTTTGGGTTAATGTTCAAGGTCTTTCCTAGTTCTAATTCCATTGGGATACTTCCATGGTGTGCATCAACGGGTAGCTCCTCTGATCCCTCTGTTGTTTGAATGGTTTCCTATGTTTCGTAGCTTAGGATAGATTCTAGTATTTGTTGATTTGGCTCTGAAACGGAGCAAGGATCATCCATAAAGGAGGTGATTACATCATCCTCCAATTCCATCTTTAACTGGAGGGCCTACCCAATAGTAGGGACTGATCTTAATTCCTCATTTTCTGTTTCAGGCTCCTTCCTAGGTAAACTTTTCTTGCTACCTACTGGTTTTACGAATGGGTTTGGCTCTGCAGGTGGGTATAACACTAAATTCTTAGTGTTGTGCCCATTTGAAATAACCATGTGCCCTAAATGGTACCCAATGTAAGCATCTGCAGTAGCCAACCATGGCCTACCTAAAATTAGGGGATGGCCGCCAACCAAAGATTGCATATGTAAGATAAGGAAATCTATGGGATAGTGTCATGAATCCACTGAAATTGTTATGTCTTCTAACTTCCCTACTGGTTTTACTATAGATCGATTTGCCAGTTCTAACACTGTAGGTGTATGTTTCAAGTTACGAAGACCTAATATATGCATAGTTTCAGTGGTGATAATGTTGATGGCAGCACCTAGGTCTACCAGCATATTTAGAATCTCTAGCCCATTAATTTGTACTGTCAGAATTGGGTTCTCTGGATCTCCATACTTTACAGGCAATGACTTTCCCATCATAAAATCTGATAATTTTCCCATGACATGAATAGTAAGGGCGTCTTCGGATTCCTTTGCAGGTTTCTTTGAACAATATTCCCTAAGAGTCTTTGCATATATCGGTACAGCCTTCATGGCTTGTAAGAGGGGAATTTTGACAAATAAGTTTTTTAATTCACCTAATAAGTCGAATTCAGCTTGAGGGCTTGATTTACTCAAAGTCAGTCTCTCTAGATAAGGTGGTTGAGATTGATGTTGTTTTATAGGGGCGCCTGGTTCCTACCAACTTGTTTTGGTTACTTATTAATTAATTATGATTCCTTACCTTCACTATCAAGTTGTTCAATGATAATTGGAGGAGGTTGAACGTCTATTGTCTGTCATGATCGTAAATTCATTTCATACAACTCTACAGTGGAAATGCTATATGAAGGTAGGTTAAGAGTGTTGGTTTGATGAACTCCCTTATTATTGGGATTCGGGTTAGGCTGGATTGGAAGCTGCGGATGGGCAGGTTAACTACCAGGAGGTACATTAGAGGGTAGTTGGAGTTTTTGCTATGGCATCAGCTGAGGAAACTACCCAAGAGAGGATCGTCGCCAGGTTGGAGCCCATGGGGAGCTCAAACCGGCTTGAGGGTTCCGTCCCTGCCAAGGTGGAAATTGGTATTGTGGCCACATGGGAGGATAGGGCATGGACTGAGGATTCACATTGAAATTACTAAAATATTGAGATGGGTCTGAGTATATACCTTGATTTCCCATTGGTGGTCGAGGTTGCCATGGCTTTCTAGACCCCATGAGGTACAGTTGCTCCGTGTCTTCCCCAGTCCCTTGAAACACTGCTTTCAAGCCTGGAAATGAGTGGAATGAGCTTGTTGCATGATTTAATTCATAGATTGCACATTCCTCTATGGAGTTTAATGGACATTCCCTCTCTAGGTGCTTCTTTCTACACTTCGGGCAGAATATAGCCATGGTCCTGTCCAACTCCAGCTGCTTCTGTTTTACTTGTAGTGTATCCATCTATGCCGATAGAGTACCGAGGATATGTGTTCTCAAATTGTCTAGTAGGTTTCCGATTTCTGCCTTCGTAACACCCCCGCCAGACACTTTTACTGAGCGAATCCCATGTCTATTTCTTGCAAGGCCCCTTGAGCACTAAATGCATAGTTCACAGATAACCTCGAAGCTTTCCTTAGAGATGTATCCCTTTCCTACAATGTTCAACAGTTCCATAGAGTCGTCACAAAAAGCCCAAAGGAGGATAATTTTTAAAATCTCCTTATCCAGGTCAGAGTGACCTGACCTTTGTAATGTGATTAAATCACTCCACACAATATTCCAAGCTCTCGTCTTCTTTTTGTGTGAACTTAAAAAGTTCCTCCTTGATGTTCTGGGATTTGCAGTAATCCTGGTATTTTTCCAGAAAGGTTGTCCGCATGTCATCCCATGTGGAAATAGAGCTTCCTCCAAGGCCCATGAAATATCGTAGAGCTATCCCTTTTAATGTAGCATGGAAAATTTTTAACTTCTGGGCATCTGTCATGTAGTCATACCCCCGGCACACTATGTAAAATTCGAATAAAAACATGTCGGGGTCTTCTGAAACAAGCCCATGAAAGTTTGGCAAGGCTGCTAATGGAATAGGCTTTGTGGATGCACCAGCTCCCAGATCCCCGATCAGAAACTCGATGGTTGAGGTTGCAGGAGCCATAAATATCCTCCAAATAACCGCTGGGTATTTCAACAAGCTCTGTGGAAGATGGCCGAGGATTTCTTACCACTCGGGTTCGAGTTGCTTTAACAATACTTCCTCGGTCCCTTGGTGATGCAAGTGCCCCTTCGTTTCCTTCCCCTGCGTCCTAATGACTTGATCCCTCGGCTACGACCTCCTTTCCTTTGTTGGAGTGGCCTAACCCTGTCGATGTTCTGCTTGCAACCTAATCCCCTTCTATTACCAGCGTAAGGTTCCCCTAGTTAAGTATACTGTTGGATGTCTCCTCAACTGCTGGAGGGGCCTGCTATGTCAAATTGTCAGAGAATGTTGTAGACAGCACTAGTTGATCTATTGATTTTCCCTAAGATTTTACTCTCCGCGCACCTAGTCTCACAGCTATGCGAGAGGATGCTTCTGATTCAGCTTTTGCCATGATCTGCTAGAAATAAGTCTTTCTTCCCAAGTCTGGTCCTCCCCTCTTTGGGGCTCTTCCTCTGCCCCTCTTATTTGGTTCTGTGTTCATACAAATGTTGATATGACAGAAAGTCTTGGTATCAACCTACAATGCTTTAGTCTTGAAGTAAGGCGTCAAAGGACCATTCCTTCCCCAAGACAAAAGAGTTTACAAAATGAGAGACAACTAAAAAAAAAAACAGGAATCTAGGGTTCAGGGCCCGGAGCAGGGCGTCAAAGGACTCCTCCCTCCTCAGTACAAGAACCAAGAACAAACACATACCTCCGAGAAGACCTAATACTTCCAGATCTAAAGTAGGGCACCGAAAGACTCCACCCTCCCTAGGGTAAAAGCTAGGGTTTCCGAAATTAAAGCACACAAGGGTTTGAAAAAAAATAAATCTAACTCAGGGCCTAGAGCAGGGCGTCAAAAGACTACTCCCTCCCCAGGACAAGAGGGTGGCCCAATGAAAACAAGAAAGAAAATAAAAACAAGCAGAAAGAACACCTACGCTCAACACCTCGAGCAGAGTGAGAAAACTTGTTCTCTCCCCAGGATGAGAAATTGACCCTTTGGTTGGTTTGGATCGTGTCTTGCATCTTGTTAGCCTCCTCGGCAACGGCGCCAAAATGTTGGGGTCCAAGTATGAATAATCTATTCACCCTTTTTCCTACATTAATTTATCAATCCGGGTGCGTATCCTTTCAAGGCAACGTGCAAGGTATATGCAAAGGCAAGATTACCATCCATCGTCGACCAAGGGTTCATGGTTAATATTCAAAACATTGTTGTAAAACTAAACTTGCTACATTACTCAAGAAAAGCAATTACAGGAATTAACAAGTTGTAACAACAACCATGAAATAATAAACAACACACACAGAAATATGCAACACCTAATCAGAAGAGCAAGCCCAACTCTTTGATCAGGGATGTGTTAATCATAGCGAAGAGTGGAGCAGCAAAATAGATGATATTTTATTAATCTGGAGAGAGTTATTATAATATTAATGGGGAGTCCCCCATTTACAGGAATAACCTGTCTTCTATACATAGCAAGGGAGAACAACATCTTTCCCCAAAACCTGGTAACCGTATACCTAGAAATATACATCAGTTTGGAACGGCACCAACACCAGATAAACAAGATCAGCGAATGGTCCAAGAATGGTTCAGGGATCTGCGACTCCAGTGACACGACTTCCTTATGGCTGGTTGTTGTTGTGAATTGTGGATCTGTTGCGGTAAGCTGCAAGATTGGTACATGTTCTCCTGAAGCTGCGGTCAAACATACATTTTAGTGCAGTGAATAGGTAAAACCCCGTGACTTTACTTCATTAATAAAATATTCCAATAGACAAAAAGAGGGGTAATTACCTTGAGGATTTAGCATAGTAAACATAGGTGAATAAGTGCAAAAGGTTCAAAAAGAGGAATGGAAATGCAACAAAAAGATAGCCCAATTTGGTACCCAACAATGTTCATAATTTTCTAGTTGTAACTCTGATCTTGAAATTCTCTATTAAAGAAGAGATATTGTAGTAAAAATGATTTAATCAAGTTACAAAAAGGTGGTGTAAGTGACAGTGTCACCTAAACAAGTCCTAATGATTGGCACTTCCAATGTAGAGCTATATTGTTCTTTGGTTGGGGTTAAGATTCAATCTTTGATTACCAGTTTAAATTGTGCTTGATGATAACTTTTCTTCTTATGGGCCTCATTACAATGCATCTACTTCTTGTTAGTCTATGTGTTTCATAGTGAAGCCAACTAGGACGTGCTTTACATGACAACATATTTTATTTTCTTCTTAGCAAAGAAAACTATCCGAGCAAGGCACATCCCAGTTGGCTTGGTTTTCTTTATTTGTTTCCTCAATCTATGTTTCTTATTTACAATCTTGTTTGCATGTTTTATTAGTTTTTCTTAATCAACTTTTAGTTTTATTCTCATTAATTAATTCTATTTCTTGAGTTTTCGCAAGATTTTCTCCCCAAGCAAAACCATAACCACAAAATTCCACTCAAGGAAATGTAGCCTTTTCCTTGCATAGTAGGAAACTGCATTCTTTACTTGGCAAATTGGATATAGTGTGTATCCTTCCTTTAATGAGAAACATTACCGAGTACATTGATCCTTTACTCAAAAAGTTGATACTTGGATGTTATGTTTCTTTTTTACATAGAGGATTTACCTTCAAGTTGCCCCATTTTCTTACTCCACCTTTTGATTAAGAAGATGACTTTCCTTTGTTCAATAGAGTAGATCACAAATTTACTCGGTGAATAATGGTTTGAGATCCTAGCACATTCATTGAGTACTATATCTTATCACCATGCAAAAAGATATTTTCTTGGTAATCATATACTTCATCATTTTTGTAAGTTTCGAACATTCTTTGCTCAACACAATAAAGCATTTTCGTAGTGGAATTACCATGCCTTGTCATGTGTTAACATGAACCATACACACTTAAAACAAATTTTCCTTTTCCCATTAACATTTTAGACCCTTATTAATCTACGTGTAATGTACTATATTTACTCAATGCTTATATCTTCTCTGATGTTCAATATTGTTGGTCCCTACCTTTGCTTATATGTTGTGCATTCCCTTTTGCCTTACTATTAAGTAAATACATGGAACAATGCCTCTTCGCTGAAATGTCTAAAACTTAGTTAATTTCTCCATTGTTTGCTTCATGGACCCTTTCTCAAAGAGATGTATTTGCATTTGTTTGACGAATGTAAATGGATATTTTTCTTTTTATTGTAAAGTGCAAGCCATTAATTACCTCACCGATTGGTAAATGCCTACTAATTTTAGTAGTACTCAAGGATTTGAAATTGGGTCAACCTGCCTAACTCCAAAAGAATTGCTTTAGTGAGATTGATGATACTAAGGCAAATTCCTAGTAGCTCATTAAGATTATACGTAAATGTGAAGATGTCTCATTAGTCAAATATTTCATTAGTCAAATATTTCAATGTGAGATTTAGTGAGGACAATGTTGTCATCCCGACGAAGTCTAACAAAACATAGACATGTAGATATTATCATTTAGGTCTATGGCTTCAAGATTTATACATCTTGTAGGAACTAAGGAAATCAAATATTATTGAATTGATGTACCTTATGAACAAGAAAGAAAAAATAACAAGAGGCTACCAATTTGGTTATAATAATTATCCAATTATTTTGTTTGGATGCATTGTGCTCTGAAGAAAACCATAAGAAGCGAAATAAGTCTATTAGTAAAAGTGACTTTGGCCATGAAATTATTTCCCACTATTGCAATGAAATCTTTTCCAACTCCTCTCTATGGATCTCATACTCCACCCATTAGTGTGTATGGGATGATAATAAACATAACAACCATTATAGTTGAGATGGTTACTAATCCCTTCACCATAAGTTATTATCTAAGAGATTCTTTGGCTCACTTGGAGGTAGCAACCCCTATGCTGGCATATATAGAAATGGTGCATACTTTGATTATCCCACATAGTCGTTGCTCAATAAAAAAAACATAGCATAAGCTACAACATCTATGGTGTCAACGAGTTCTCCTTTCATTTGACATCAATGTGTGAACCCTCTAATTTTTATGTGAAACATTACTTTTCTTGACGATTTAATAACAAAATAAAGTAACATCCACACAAATGTAGAAGAAATAAGGACACCTTAAATCTTTGACATGATATACTTGTTAATTTAATGGAAGTGGCAACCAACCATGATACCAACTTTATCTTACTAACTTTATCAAGTCAAAACTTTAGCCATTCACTATGTTTTTTTCTTCTTCTATGTTGTTCATGGACCCCGAAGATTGGTGACCTCTACGTCTATGGAATATTTGTACCAACCAGATCCACCAGAAGGGATAATTTCTTGTCGGCTCAACCACGAAGCTTGACAGTGTCAAGAGAATTGAACCTGTGACCTCTCAATATCAAAGGTGCTTTAATGATGGGGACTCGACCAATTGAGCCAACCCCTGAGGCTCATTTTTATGTGGTTCATGGACCCCGGAGGTCGGTGACCACTAAATCCATAAAATATTTGTCCTAGACAGATCCACCTAAAAGGATCACTTCTTGTCAGCTCAACCATGGAGCCTAACCCCAAGGATGTTGAAAGAATTGAACCCGTGACCTCTCAATAGTAAATGTTTTTTAACAATAAAGACTCAAGCAATTGAACTAATCCTTAAACTAAACCTTAAAACTACCATTCACTATGTTACATATCAAAGTATAAATGGTAAAGTAAACAAACTCGTTATTTTTTATCAATTCATAATTTAATTTAAATAATGAAAAAAATCAAAATTTTGAAAACATTTCAAATAACCCAATAAACAGAGAAGTTAATCTTTAGGGGCCTGGTCAAACCTAGCTGTTAGAGGTCTGGTAATCGTTTCCATATCAATTTAGCTGTTGGAATGGCCTGCTGCCCCTATTTATTGCATCGTTCAGATTGGATCTTCAACGGTCCTGACCATGAACCACACTGGTTGGTTCGAAACGCGTCGACAAATGATTTTGTATGTGATTTTGCCGAAATTATTCTCTAAACAAAGTAAAGATAATTATAAAAATAATAATAATAAAGCTTTGAAAATTCACCCCCGGTTAACAAGGGACTTCTCTCTCGAGATCCAAGGATAAGAGTAAAAGGACATTTCATAAGAACGGCGGGATGTAAGAATTCTATACTTCGATGTGATCATTGCTTCGACGTGAATGGTTGAAAAATAGTTATAAACTAATATATCTATATATATATATATATATATATATATATATTATATATATATATATAATAATATAATATATATATATATATATATATAATTGCTCGACGTGAATGGTTAAAAAATAGTTATAAACTAATATATATATATATAGTGTGCGCCCTGTAAGTTTCTATTTTCCTTGGTAAAAAATGGGGAAGCGCTCTTTAACCGAGCCTAGATTATTCTTATTCGAAGGTAAACCCTACCCTAAGCAATCGAATAGCGTCACTTTCAAGAAATAGATTCTGGAACTTTCTCTTAACGGCTACTTGCCATCATGAAAATTTGGGACGATGAAAGGTAGGAGTTTAATTTTTATTTTTTTTCAAAATCAAAGAAATTTTTGGCTATATTTTGATGAAGTTTGGCGGAGAGTTTTGTAAATCTAGATTATAGGGATTAAATTTCAAGATTTTAGATATCCGAAAAAAATTTTATAGTATTGAATCTATTTCCATAATCGAAAAAAAAGATTCAAACTGCTCTTGCAAAATTTTTGATTTTATTTTTTTTTACCTAAATTCTAACAACTTTTCGTCATCTTAAGCAAAGCCTCCACCTAGGTAAACTACACCCGAGAAAAGTATACCACCTCGTCTTCTTCAAATGTCTCCCCATAAACTTACTTGGCAACAAATAACCAACATACTCATTAAATGCCCATATAGTAGCTGGTTCATATACATACTCCATACTTTAATTTGAAATCCCATGCAGATTCAATGATATGACCCATACAACTGAGCACTTGAGGTGCATGGCATAGTGGTCGGAGAAGTCGTTGTAACGCACCCCGACCATGTTCGAATCCTGCGGCGCAGCAGTAGCTGGCGTATATGTTGGCTCATTCCGTATGTATTGATGGCTGATGACGAGGCGTTGATATGACTGTATATATGTATGATACGATGTAATTTGATTTTCCAGTGGGGTCCATCCCCTCCTGAAAAAAAAAATGACCCATACAACTGCGTCGGCTATGACCCATACAATTACATTCAATACAAACGACGGACAATCAATGGACTTCCATCACTAAGAAAGGCGAATATAAATGCACCTAAAGCTTAGCGCGAGAAATTTCCAGCCGCCGGAGTCACCGCCACCACCACACAGTAGGAATCTGAGGGTATACGATACGGCCACACGATACAGTGTACATGTTTATTTTGAAGTTTAATTTTAAATCTGACAAACACGCTCGAAATTTGAATTTTGAATTTTTTTGCAGCTGTTGCGTTCAAATAACTATCGGAGACCCTTTTGGTGGGGGAATGAATTTGCCATGGATTTCCTCAGACGTGGCGGAAATGAGGTGAGCCGCACCTTAATAGGGTTCTTCGGCGGATTCAATATTTAAGATCTGCAAGAATCGCAGCAGCAGCGAAGAGCTTTGATATGCATTCACAGGGAGAAAATACATGAAACCTTCTCGCAGGGATAACCTGAAACCTCCTCGGAGGGATTGTTAAAATTTCTGTTTTCCCACCCCGGTTTTCAGTTTCTCCTTATTTCTCCCATGTAGTTAAATGCCCTTTCCCATAACCATACATTCAACAAGCTGAAAAAAAAATAAATTTGCTGAAAACACAAATTCTGGAAAATTTATAGAATGTTGGAAATTGCAGAAATAAAAATCAGTAATAATAAACAGCCATTAAAACACATTAAAACACTGATATTTTTTGTCAATGTGACCCTGGAAAAACCCCCTACAACTCTTGGGGAAAACTAGTTTGAGAGCTCTTCTTTATTTCTGAAAAAAGCCTTTTTTACAGCAAGAAAATATTCAGCAAAAATCAGCAATCAAACTTTTACAACTTATTTCAGCCTTGCTGAAAAACTGCCCTGTTGAAACTTCGCTGTTGTTACTCCGCTGCTGAAACTCCGCTGCTGATACTCCGCAGCTCACTGTCCAGAAATCTCCCTTGCTCTCTTGCTCTCCTTCTCTCAATCTGCTCATGAAAGAATGAATGATCTTTTCCTCCTTTTCCTCCTTTAATATAACTCCAAATGACTTGTGGGTGATCCAAGTGACTTTTGGGTGATCCCTAAATCCAATGGCTGAAATAGATTTAGATCAATGGCTGAGATTAAATGCACATTTAAATCTCACTTTCTATTTTTTAATTCACCCACTTTAATAAAGACCCACTTAGTCATTTATTTCCAAAGTCACTTTTCCTTTTAATTTTACATTAACTTTATTAAAGTCACTTTAAAATTAGACTAAGTAAATTTATCACTTAAAGTCACTTTTAAATTAGATTTAACTTTATAAAAATTATAAAGTTACTTTAGGAGAAAATTAAAATCTTTTGGACACTTTTCCCTAGGCCAAAGATCAAAGCCTAAGGGAACCACCTGTCCTCCGGTACCAAATTTCAACACTCCCTCTTACCGAGGAAGGTGTTTTTCACCACACTCATCTTGTCTCTGAAGTAAACATGCTTGCCCCGTGGTAATGCTTTGGTAAGAATGTCTGCTACCTGCTCATCAGTGGAAATATACTCAAGCTTCACAGCTCCCTTCTGAACATAGTCTCTGATGAAATGATATTTGATCCCGATATGCTTTGACCTGTCATGAAATATTGGATTTTCCTTGAGTTTAATGCAACTCTGATTATCACAGTAAATCACTGAAGGTCTCAACGGCTGACCAAATAAGCCAAACAACATCTTTCGAAGCCAGATGGCCTCAGAACTAGCTAGACTGGCTGCCATATACTCTGCTTCTGCTGAACTCAGTGCCACTGACTGCTGCTTCCGGCTGAACCATGACACTACTGCTGAACCCAACCCAAAACAACACCCTGAAGTGCTCTTCCTATCAGAAGCACAACCTGCCC